>VZTZ01008487.1:55291-163735 GCA_013400955.1 Drymodes brunneopygia | reverse complement strand
GGTGGCCGGGCCGCGGCCTGGGGCCTGTAGTGCGGCGGTGGCGGAGCGGGGCCGGCGGAGCCCAACGCGGCCCCCGGGTGCGGCTGCCATTTTGCGGTGCGGACTGGGCTGACCCCATTGTGCTGTGCCCGCAGGTGGATGCCCGCCGCCCGGCATGGAGCAGGCCTGCGAAGTGAGCCGCCGCAGCTGCCTCGTCCCCTTCGGCACCTCTCTGTCGGCCGCCGAGCCCAAGGGCGGCCCCTTCGGCGAGGCCCGCGGCCCCGAGCCGCCCGCCATGCAGCTGGCGGCCGCCAAGCCCGGCTACGGCCAGGACCCGTCGTCCTGCTACATTCCGCTTCGCCGGCTGCAGGACTTGGCTTCCATGATCAACGCCGAGTACCTCGGCGGTGCTGCCGACGGCACTGAGGCCCTGCCTGACCCTAGCTCGCCGGCCCCTCGCCTGCCCGCGGCGCAGGACCCTGCGGCCGAGGTGCCCCGCGGGGCCCGGGCCTTCCCTCTGCTCCTGCGGGACGGTGCAGAGGAGGCGCCGGAGGAGGAGGAGGGCGCCGAGACTCCGGAGGAGGAGGACGACGACGACGACTACGACGACGACGATTACGACGACGACGACTACGAGGAAGAGGAGGAGGAGGACGACGACGACGAGGAGGAGGTGACAGAGCTTGGCCCGCGGAGCCGCGGCCGCTCCGCTCCGCAGCGGGGCCCCGACAGCCGCCTGCAACCGGCCGAGTCCGTGCCGGACGGCGGCCCCGGGGAGCAGCCTGAGTCCTCGGCGGCCCTGCAACTCGTAAGCACCGTCGGGGCGCGGGCGGGGGGGCCGTGGCCGCTGCCATTTTGCGGTGCGGCAGGGCCTGGCCGCGGCGTGGCCACTGCCTCCCTTGTCCCGGCACCCCGGAGGATGGGAGCCATCTTACCGAGCGAGGGGACCGTGCCGCGGCCGGCGCGGGCTGTCACCGCGCTCACCGCGCACCTGTGTCCCGACGCGGCCGCCAGCGCTCCCCCCGCCGCTTTTTCTCCTGTCAGGAATAAGAGGCACCATCCCTCTGCCCAGCAACTCGCTGCGGAGTTCGGCGGAGTTTTTTCCCCGTTGGAAGGGTTTTTTTTGAGCGCAGTGCAGATGAGGAGGGCAGGCGGGAGCTTTCCCATCTCCTGCCGCTCCGGCTGAACGCTGTCAGAGGCTCTTTGTCTGGCCAGGCCTGAGGTTCCCGAGCTGTGAGACCTTGGCGGTGGCCGGAGAGAGGCCGTGTCATGGCCTGACAGACCTCACGAGCAGCAAACCTTGCCTCCTATTGAGGCTGACTATTTTTGTTTTTTAAAAAAAAATTCTCTACACTTAAAAATTCCTTTAATTATAAAATAATTAATAAGCAAAACTGATGGAACTTCGGGCGTTCTGAAAGGAGATAGATGCATTTAATATTTTTTTGGTGTAATTTGCTTTTAAATCCAAGTATAAGAGATGTTTCTCAGTTTAACCTTTTATTTACAGCCATATATGTATGTTTCCTGCAATTTTTCGGGGGGGAGGGTTGTGTATTTCTTACATATGTTTTTGCAATCTCAAGGTTCCTTGCTGGAGGATACTCTGGACTTTAAGTATTGATGCAGGGTTTGAAGATTAGCTCATTTGACAGGACTAATACCAAAACTGTCTTGCTCTCTAATTTCAGTAGAGCCATTGACACCGGACAGATCGTGCTGGTGCGTGCAGTGCTTGGGAGGCAGGATTGTGTTCCTTTGGGAACACTCAGTGTTCCTGCTGCGTGCCCTGGGAGGTGGGGAGCACTTGTCACAGAGTGCCCGCGGAAGGGGCGATCTCAGGAAGATGCTGACAGCAGCTTGTTTGTGGAACAGTTCAGGCTTGTAGACACTCTTCAGCGTTCCTTGGGAGGAATCCCTCTGTCTTTGGTGGTCAGAGGCTGCTGTGGGTCTGAGGTTTGTGCATCTCCTCAGCTTTGTTTTGCAGAGCAAAGCGGGGATCTCTCCCAGACATGTGCTCGGTGATGCAGTTGTGGGAGGGTCTCACTTTGTAAACAGAAGCTCGAAGAGGTACTTTGACAACAGTTGTCTTTACAATGTGCTCCACAGAACTGCAGCTGGTACTGTGACAAAACCGTCCTAGTGATGGAGCCTGTTATTTGAATATGCAACGAGGGTTGACTTTTCAGTAAAACTGCCTTACCTGTGTGCTATAGTTAGCCTTGATGAGTTGTTCTGGTGACTGGAAAGCATAGCTGCGTTCCTAAAAAAAATACAAATAAGAAAAGCATTTCTTAGGCAGCCTGGGGTCCTGTTTTCCTTAAGTGTTGCATTTTTTCTTCAGTAAGTAAATGCATGTTATCTGAGTGGTTCTTCATTTTAGCCCCACTGCCTGTGGAATGGGAAGAGACAAGGATTTTCCTCTGTCCTAGGTTATCACTGAGACAATTAAAATCTTTGAATGGTTGAACATGACACAGGAGCTAGAAATAACCAGGTTTGCTCCTCAAGTCACATATTCATTTTAGGCAGTTAATTCCAGTCTCATCTGTGTTTGGTAACTGGAATCAACTTTTTTTTGAGCACCTGCTAAAACTTAAAGCAAAAACTCATCCCAATAAAAGCACCACAAATCCCTGGGAGTTCTGCATGGCTGTTTGTCATAGCTGGGCTACTCCTACAGGTATCAGCTTTATGCTGCCTGCTGATGGGGCTCCTCCACCTTACAGCAAGACTGTCTCAGAGCATTTATTTTTGAAGCTCATGGCTCTGAGTGTGCCACTGCTGCTCAGACTTCCTGTTTTGCCAAGAGGGAAGTATGTGTGTATCTCCAATGTGTGTGTGCGTGTGTGTGTGTGTGTGTGTGTGTGTGTATTTCCAGTGTCTCTGCCCCTTGAAGATGTGAATTTTTCGACAGATGCTTGTTTAGAAAAGGCTGATTTCTGAAATGTCTAGAGTGCTTGCAGCAGAAGGGCCAGAATTTGGTGTAATCTTAAGTGGGATGCAAAGTCCAGCATTTGAGTGATGCCTCTGGGCAGGAGGGGTGCTGGCAGGTATTGTTTTGCATGGGGATTTGTTAATAGCCCTGGCACCTGCTGCTCTCAGACACTGCCCCAAACAGGGGAGGTTGCTCAGGTACCATTCAGTTGTAAAAAGAGATGTGCATATTCTGAAGTAAAGCTATTTTAAGTGCCAACTTAATCTTCCCTTAAGGGTGTCTGAAGTTCCCAACAGCTCCTGACAGATTTTGTATTGTGGAGAAGGAGATGATAGCATCGGTTCTTGGGTCATCACCAGAGGTGGTGATACAGTGACTGCTGGCAGCTGCTGGCTTGCTGCCTTGTGCACATGTTGGGCTATGGCCATTGAAATTTAAATGGGTGGTTGTTCTTGAATATCTCTGTTCTTTACCATCTTGGCATGAGTCTGTCTGTAGTGCTCTCCTGGCCTTTCCAAGTTGCAGAGGCCCTGGACAGCATTATGTTGAGTTGGAGGGAGAAGTGAGTCCAGACTCCAGTGCTGGGAAGGGTGGGTCCAGCCACAGGAGGTCTGAGTGCTGTAGATATTGCCTGAATTTAAATGCTGAGGAATTGAAGCAGGTGGACTTGTTTCTTGCAGAGCTCTCGTGGAAATTTTGCTCTTCTAATGTAACATTTGATGCATTATCAAAATCAAACTGATTACTTCAGTTTGTTGGCTTTTTGGTTTTTAGTTACTACACATAAAGTACGTTTGAGTCATTTGATTTGCAGAGTTGAGCGTTTGAGGAAGCAGAGAGTTCTTGGATTCAGGTACATCTGGGCCACTCCTGCTGTGTGTACATTCTGCATTCACAAGCTGTTTTCTCCACGGGACCCTGATGGTTTCAGATTTCGGGATGTGCAGAGGCTTGCATGAGGCTCAGTGTTGCTTTTCAGTATTATTTTCTTGTTGTGCTATTCCCACGATGCAGGAGTGTGATGTTCAGGTTATGACAGTGAGGAAGTGAGGTACAGTCAAATCCAGAGCCAGATCTTTCATGCCTAAGAATGGCTGCTTCCAGGGGCTGGGTGTGAGGAATGAGTAGGGCATGTGTGTAAGGCTCCTGGAAGGGTTTTGCTTTACCAGAAGTACAGTTTGCACTGTGTTAGAAGTACTGAAGGCCAGAAGAGTTCTCTCGAGAATTAATTAATGATGAACTTGAGTTCTGTTCTGATCTGCAGCTGTGGGACGGTACTGTGGTTATGAAATGTTGGTGTTGCATGTGTGAGAGTTACTCTGGTGCTTGGTTTATTAACTGACGTGTCTGGTGCCATTTCTCTCTCTGCTAAAAATAAAACGAAGGAACCAAAGCCACGTGATCCTCACTACTGTAAACATTTCTGAAAGAATCTCCTACTACAGACTGTTGTTTCAAGGTGTAACTAGCTACTGATAGCATTATATCCCTGAGATTCAATAGGCATGGTAGTGGTTTGTTTTAGCAGGGAGCATAAATTTCCTTGGTCAGTTGACGTCTTCCTGGTGAGGAGACGGATTCTGTTTGGCCGTCAGTGATTCCTGCAGGCATCATCTCCCACTCTGTGCACCTGGAGAGAACAGGCTCTTTGTGTGCTACTGTCCCCATGCCTCTGATCTTGCACACATCCCTCTTTGCCTCTGGGATTTACACTGTTTGGAGGAGGGTATTATTTCCCAGAAAAAAACGTGTAGCTGGATCTTGCCTTACTGTGCCGCCTGATGGCACCCACCAGGCCTTGTACTGAATGGCATTCCTGTCTCAAATAGCTCTAAACTTACCTATAAAAGACTTCAGCCATGGTGGGCATCCAGAAGAATGGGTATTTCCCCAGTGGGGGCCCTGGCCTGGCCTGTGTTACTGCTTGACCATAAATTTTTGAGGTCCTTAATTACTTCATGCTTTCACAGTATGATGATGCTGCGTTGCCTCTTCGTCGTGGAGGAGGTGTGAGAGGATGAGTGTTAGGAGCTGTCACAGCAGGACCTGCTGTGTGTGAGGGTGTGAGAGCAGCTCATTCTGAGGGTTTTGAACAGTCTGTAGGATCCAGAGCGCTCCTGCACAGCAGGTTGGATCCTGGAAGTGTTTTATCATAGCATTTGGCTGAGATTGCCCTTCCTCTCCTTGTTTCATTTTATTTGTTCTCTGATTGCTGATTAGGTGTGAAATATCTGTTTGTGTACGTTGTGTTACAGGAAACGACTTGGTTTCTCTAGAAAATACCTGGTGTGCCATGTGAAATTTGAATGACTGATGCCTTTGTGGTTCATGTTCTGAAGCTGAACATGTCTGTTTGCAAATAGCAAAACCAGGGGTATTTTTTGATTGGACAGTTTTGAAAGTGATGTTTCACTGGATACAATGACAGAAACCTCTGTGTAATTTCTGCTTTCTAAATTTAAAACTTACTTTTAAAACTTGAGCAACAGAGACGTTGTTCAAGCAATGTCCTGGTTAATATACTGTTTGCAGTTGTAAGTCTTGCAATAGTATTGGCAAAATTAGCTTTTACTGGGGTGGTTTTTTTGGGCTGGATGCTGCCTCAGGCTCTGCTGGCTCTGTTAAATGATTATACATGCTGATGATTTCTTTTAGAAAAGTGTATCTCCCAGAACTTGAACCTTTTTTTCCTAACAAATCTTAGGTTGTTATGGGTACAGTGTTTCAAGTTTTGCTGTTACAGCTTCTTCTCAAGCCTTGGTAAAATCAGTGATAGTGGCTCAGTTTGATGCTACAGCAGTAACCTTTGACCTCAGAGCAACATATTCTGCATGAAGTCATGGATTTGTTGATTGCCTCTTGCAGTGTAGCAGCTTCTTGTTGCACCTCATTACACCCTTCTTCTCGGCGCTGGGGTTAAACTGTGTGATGTGCAACACTTATTAAGGGTTTTTTTTTTATTTCCCCAAGTTAACAAATCTGTAGCTCACTCAAGAGGTGAACTCTTGAATATGGTCAACAAGCTACTTGAGCCCCAAGAAAAAAGCAGTATTCTCTAACATGTAATTTATATGGTATTTCTTAAAAATGTATTTGTAATTCAGAAATCGTTTTTATGGATGATGATCAATTTTCAGTGCAGTTGCTTAGAATATACTTTTGCTTTTCTTGCCTGTGATTGACAGCTTATATATAGTAATTTTGATTGCTTTTCAGTTATTTGCTCTGGCATTTAGAAAGGCACAGGGAATAGAAACATTGGAAATAAGAAATCTTAGCAGGCAGGGGGTTGTCCTAGGAGTTAAAATATCAACAGTTTACATGAATGCCACTTTTAATACCAAAAAACTATGACCTGTGTTTTGTTCTGTCTGCACAGGGCCATCTGGTGCAGAATTGGTAGCACGAGGGAGTTTGGCATGGCTGCAGAGCTGTGGTGCCATGCTGAGGAAAACTGTGAGGTGGAAAGTTTGGAGCCCCGCTGGTTCAGTCCCGGGTAGGAGCACAGGCATTGCTTTGGCTGCTCTGAGTGGGTGCTGCTGACCCCCAATGCCCAGGAGAGGGGAAGGTGCTGCTATGTGTTGGAGCAGGTGCCAGCTAAAGTTGCCTGTTCTTGTTAAATTAGAAATCTGGTTCCAGTGTGGCTGCTCACAGTAGCTCTGCAGCAGTGATTAAATGTGCGACAGAGATAAAGATGGCCTGGGTGTGCATCCATCTCTTTTGTGTCCAAAAGCATTGATGAAGCCAGGAGGAATTTCAGCAGTGTGTCTTGCCTCTACTGAAGGATGGTAAAGCACTTGTTAAAATTGACATGCTGACTCTTTGTGGTTATCATTAAGATTTATCTCACATGGTTCTTTGGAAAAATGGCAAAGAGAAGTCAGGAGGAAAGTCACCTTGTGTATCACTTCTTTCCCTCTCAAGGACAGGCTGGTCCTGGCTGTCTGCCTTCCCTGCTGTCTCTAGCACAGCCAGAGCAGAAGGGTTGTACTAAGTTGTCCCAGCTCATTGCCTGGACTGGTTGTAGCCTTGGCAGTGATGGAGCTGCACAATCCACAGGTGAATCCCCTGCTCCCTCTGTGGAGCTGAGCTGCTGCTGGGGCTCTGGGTGAAGAGCAAGGCTGCAGGTAGAAGGGGCACCACATACGTGGAGTGTTTTGGGAGCATTGTTGGTGGCTGAATCACAAGGAAAGGGCAGCACATCTCTAGTCCTGGAGGCTTCCCCATGTGTTTTCCCATCCTCCTCCTTATGGGGTGGAGGGCTGGGGTAGAAAGGGTTGGCAAGAAAATCTTTGAGTGAATTCTTGATGGGGAACTTGTTCTTTTGGTTACATGCAGTATTGGGACAGCTGTGGATGCTGCTGGAGACAGCACATCCCACTGCTGGGCTCTTCAGGGAAAAACAGTTTTATAGTAAATATAGTAATATAATAAAATAGCAGAGTAATTAGTTTTAACTTTCAGATACTCATCAGAAATAATGCACTGGGGACTCCTTTTGTATTTTCAGAAATTGACTTTTGCATGCAAGACACCAGAAGTGTTGAGTTGGGTGGGGCAACCCAAGTGTTGCATCCAAGCCAAAGGATGGAATGCCTTTTAGTGTGGTATTCTTTAGGAAAAAGTGAACAGTGAATTTCTTGTACAGTAGTATCTCAGCAGACTGGAAACTTCCAGTTTCTTTTTCGGCTCCTGTAGTGCTTGCAGTGCTGAGTGTGCAGTGAGGCTCTCTCCCTCAGCCCTGCTTGAAGCTTCCATGTTCCACTTGTTTTGGAGGAGTGTGTTCATGACTTTCCCTCCCACTGTTGGTGGAAAGATAGAAACCTGCTGTTGCCTAATGCAAGAAGGGTGAGGAGCAGTGTGGTTATCACCCTTTTAATAGTTCCTCCCCTTGCCCTGATGTTGCTTTGTTGTTTGGTTTTCCTGAGCACCTGTTCAGACTTCCTACTGTTCTGGCTAATGTGGTGACTGCCCGCAGATTTCTAAATAACAGCAGTAAAAAAAGTCAGATTCCTGTTGATTCTAGTAAGCTGTCTTCTCACAGTATGTTCACAATGTTTAGGAAGCTGTATTCACAGCAGAAAGGTTTGGAAGCCTCTCAGAAGCATAAGTTTGTAGTACCTGGTGCCTGAAGCATGAACCTTCCTCAGATCATGTCTTTGAGTGTGGATATCAAGAAACAAATAAGCACAAGTTAAATTTATTGACCTGCTAGTATTCAAAAATTCTGATTTCAATTTTAGTGGAAATTCAGAAAAAGCAATTGAAGTTTTAAGTGTGATATAAAACTTAATTTTATATGAATAGAATTTTTGTTTCTTTTGGAAAAATTATGTCGTTGGGTAGTGGGACTTACCTGCTGAATGCCACCTCATTTTCAGGAAGTTATGGTTTTGTGTAAGAGGCATCTTTTTATTTGGACTAGCAAAGTGTGATTATCCCTTCCTCTCCTGTGGGTGAATAAAAACTTCTGCAGAAAAAGAGATTTGAAAGCCCCCCTTAAATGTTTGTTGCTTTTAAAGAATCCCAGGGACCTAAAAAAACCCAAACAACATCAACAACCAAACCAAAACAAGCAACAAGGCAGTTAATTTAATGTAATTCAACCCAAACTCACACTGTTTAGCTGTTGAAGTTCTAGTACAGTATTTCCTGTTTGCCCTGTACATGTTGTTCTCTAGTTCTGCTTCATTCTGGTTGCAGCCTAAGCTGTAATGAATGGAGCATACATATATAAATTAGAATAGCCAAGTTTCATTTTGCGTAGTTTGAATCTGTTTTTCATTTCATGGATTTAGAAACTTCATGTCTGAAAATGAACACTGTGTTTATCAGATGTCTTGCTTGTGAGCTATCTGTTTGATAATACATAGAGGAGCACAAAAGTAAGGCTGAGAAGGGGACAGATCTGATGACCTGGTTTCAGTTTGTGTTTTTTTTGCTTGTTCTCTGACATAAGAATGTATTTGTGGGTATTTGTTCTTTGTGAAAATTTGCAAAGTTCTGGTAATGCCAGCAGTTCCTCTCTCACTGAAACAATTAGTGCTGATTAAAAGAGCCAGATTTAAAGAGAATGTGGTTTATCATTTAAAATGTGTGCAGATAAGCAAGTATGAGAGTTTGTCCTCTGCTTCACGTTCCTGGCAGTGGTCTGAAATCTGTGTATTTGTGGATTTCTCTCCACTAGGGATCTGGGTGAGATCATACCCCTTCTCTCTCACTTTTTCCTCCTGCCTCCCTCAAACCTTGCTGTCAGGTGCATTTCTGGTAGTTAGGATGCTGAAGTGTCAAAGCTTTCTCTTGCACTGCTATTCCAGCCAATCCATGAGAAAAACTATCTCCATCAAGTGAAACAAGGGATGCTGTTACCCAGTTATCTTGGAGACTGAAACTTGGTGTTCTCTCATCAGCACATTCTTTATTTAAAGTCTGTATGTGAATAATTCCTAACCTTGGTAGAAATGCTTCAGAATGTAGGAATTACTCAAAGTAGTCCCATCTGCTCTCTTGATTTTAACCTTTCAGGGTGGTTCATATGCACATATGGACCCTGAAAACCTTTAGTACCCTGGAAAAGGGTACTAAAAACTGGCCAAAGATAGCAAATACCCACAAACATGTTGATAACAGAAGTTTGGTCTGTGTCATAATCTCTGCTGTGTTTTTTGGTATTGAATATTTAATTAGTGAGTATTTAACACTTCTGGATGATAATGGTCCCAGATAAGAGGTAGTGTACTTTTTCAGACATGAATGTAGGTCAGACGCCTGTTTGCTTTTTGCTGTGGTGCTGAAGCTGAAGGAAGACTGGAGTAGTTGGGACAAAGGGCACATCCCCAGGTCCCCAGCAGCACAGGCTGCCCATGGGCTTCCAGCAGGCTTCTCCAGCTGCTCTGTTTGATTTGAAGCTTGCCATAAAGTGCCAGTGTGATTATTACTCTGGTTACTTTAGATATGCCATTGCGTGCTGCGGTTTGGGTGGGGGTTTTGTCCATATGGACTCCAGTTGGACCTACTCCTTTCCCTGGGCAGGGATTGATTCCTATAAGTTTTGTCACAGTGAGTGCAGGGTCAGCATTGCAGCCTTTCTCTGTAAAGGCTTAAACCTCCTGTACTTGGTAGTGGTACTTTGTGTGGAGGAAACCTTGGTGATCTCTGTTTGCTTAGCTTCCAATATTTCTTCAACTATCAAGTAGATATAATTTAATTTTCTTCCCATTTTTTTGTTTTTTTCCGAAAATTTGATTTGGTTTTGATTTCAGAAAAGCTTCTTTAAAGCATGAATTATTGCTAATGAGAATGAATGTTTGGCTTCCATCACAAGCAGTTAATAATTTTGCTTTGTTGTTGTTCTTAGTCTCTTCTCCTTTTTACCCTTCCATGCAACATTCCCAAGCAAAGGTTTTTTCCCTCTTCCTCTCTTTCCTTCTCTCTGTGTCTGTTCATTTCTCAGTGCACAAGTGTTGGGTCTGAGTGAAGTAATGAACCATGGATCACTCAGACTTCTTTCCATCCTGCCTTCATTAAGAGCAGTACAGAGGTAGGAGCTGACCTTTTAACTGTCTGTCAGCAGCAGTCACTGTATGGGAATTGCATCCATTGCTGCTTCATTTCTGTGCCCAGAGTTAAAGGATCTGGATCCCCTGGGACAGGAGCTGTATGGACAGAGGGATAATCCTGAGTGCTGAGGTTAAAACTGCTCTTCTTTGTCTTAAACTCTGCTAACTCAGTGAGGTTGTGCTGTAGCTGGAGGGAAGCTCCCTCTCCTGCAGACTTTTGGGGTAGCTTTAGCAATTCTCTTCCAGGCTTTTTCTGGGAGTATTTAAATAGGGAGAACTTGCCCCATTTCTGCCTCTCCTTTGTGAGGGCAGAGGGTGAATAACCTGTTCCACCGAAATGGCAGGAGCTGGGAGTGGCCTGTCTTAGGCACCTGTGACACCACCTGTGGGGTTGGTTGTGCTAGTGGATAATTTCTTTATGGAATCACAGAATGGTTTGGATTGGAAAGGGCCTTAAAGACAGTCTAGTTCCAATGCCCTGCCATGGGCAGAGACACCTATTAGATGAGATTGCTCTGAGCTCCATCCAGCCTGACCTCAAACACTTCCAGGGATCCAGGGATAGCCACAGCATCTCTGGGCTATCTGTACCAGGACCTCACTACCTTCACAGGGAATAATTTCTTCCTCACATTTAATCTAAACATTCTCACAGATTATGGCCATTCCCCTTTGTCCTGTCACTCTGTGCCCTTATAAGAAGTCCCTCTCCAGCAGACTCTTTGGGCCAGGCTATCCATGTGCCTTCAGATGTCATCTCTCCCTCAAATTTGTTTTGATAAGGTTTTTTTCTAGTAAGAAAGCTGTTGATCTTCAGCCAGTTCAGCCATATCTGAGGTTGGTGGCATGTAGGAATTAGATGAACTTTTTGTCATCTCATCCTATTAGGAAAAAAATGATGATCACTGAACTTTAAGGAATAAAAGGTAGTGCTGGGGGCAGGCTGTGGACTGATCCTTAACAAGCTTCCAGTTCTAACTAAAAAGAAGTAGGTATTGGGAACAACTTTATCCTGGGCATAGATGGTATGCAGGGAGAAGCATTAGAGTTGCTGGCCTGGAAATGAGGTTTGAAGAGAGCACTGGAAGCTTATGGGGCAGAGTTGTTGTTGCTGCTTCTGCCCCTGGCAGTAATGTTTGGGCCGGCTCCTTTGTGGGGTGTGACTTACCTGGCAGCTCCCAGTGTGGTGAGATCTGCTCAGGAGATATCCCTGCCCCATGCTGCTACTGCAGGGCCCTGGGCAGATATCTGCTGTGCACTCAGAGGAAAAGGTTATTAGTGTCATTGTTTATACTGGATTGGTTAATTACCCTTTGGATGTGGCCACCTCCTTTTATTTTCATCCTTGGCTTTGATTCTGTCCAGTTCGTGCCTGAAACAGGCTTGGCAGGATCTTCCTCCATTTTTTTCAGGAAGTCAGTGGCTTCTTTCTTGCTTTTTGCATCCTCCTTGCACAGAGTCTCTTCTGCTGCCCCAGCCTTTCTGCAAAACATGTTCTGTCCCTGGCTTCATTGAGTAACATTGTTTATCATTAAGTCAGGAATAAACTGTAATAGGGCTTTCTTGGCCAAGTATTTCCATGGTGGCTTTCCAAAGCAGGTTTGAATTGGAAGTGTGCAGGGCTACAATGTCTGCAGATCAGTGCTTGATCTCTGGACAGATGTCTCTGGGTACATGAAATTTAAAATTTTGTTGGTTAGTTAGCAACAGAAGAAACACGCGGGTCACAGAGCAGCAGTGGTTTTACCAGGTAGGACCGACCAAAAGTCCTGCCCTTCTTTATTTACCTATTTTCTAAGGACAGTCAAAGATTGGTGAAAGGGGTCAACACCCCTGAAGGTTTACAGGACAAAGATATGGTCAATCATCTTTCTCCACCCCAGGGAAAGGAATGAAAAACAATTCCACAAGTGCAAAATAATCCTGGTTGGTTAAGGAAAACAAGGACCATGTTTACAGAACAAGCATGGGAAACTACAGCTACAGTGTTACAACTTATGGGGCCCTGTAAAACCAGGGCAACAAAATTTGAAATTACCTGTAACAGCAGACGTATCTCTGCCCCTTTGTGTGCAGTTCAGTCTTGCTGTGGCTCTGCCAAGATGGTCACATCCCTGGTCACACTGTTGGGGCACGTGGGGTGTCTGCAGCTGTGCCTGCAGCTGCACTGGAGGGGCTGGTGCTGTTCTGATTTTTATTCAGGGATGTCCAGTGCTGCAAGAAAGTGCACCCCATGGCTGTCAACATTGTCTGTGTTTATGGGCTTCTGCTTTGTGCCACTTCTTCCAGCAAGGTGAATGCATTGAACAACAGCTTCCAGTGACAGAGCCAAGAGTGGTTACTGGATAGGGGTTATTTTTTCCACTTGTTAATGATGTGGTTATTTTCAAGGGAGGAAGATTGGTGACAGACAGTTGAGGACTGAGAGTATGTTTACTATAATAAAAACACTTGGAAATTTAAGCTTTCTTTGCTTGATATGTTTCATTATTTGCTATATGGTGAGAATTTCAGGAGGGTAAAGGTGCTTGGCTTTCTAATAGAAAGCTTCCTTGTCATGAAGCTGAGCACCAGTGTTTGGTATTTCACTTAGTGATTTGCAAACTGGTGTGTTTGGTTCTCATAGTAAAACAAACTCAAGAGGTGACTTTGCAGGTAGTGTTTGTGTCATCCTGCTGCTGAATCTTGGCTTGTGACTCCTTCCACAGTGATCATTTGGGGTCTTTGGTGAAGAGGGTTTGATTAAAAACATCTGCAAGATACAGTCTTGTTTTGTCCAAAAGTAGGACAGAGTGATCTGAAATGCTGCATATCATCTCGAGTTTAGGCTGTAGCTTGTCCCATCTGAACAGCAAATTAATGCCAAATATTTGATAACAGAGTAGACATTACTGACTCCCTTGAGGATAACATCAGACAATATAAAACTGTGATGTTCCTCATCAATGGAGAAGGCCCTGTCCTTTCCTTCCTCACTAACCAAGGATCTCACCTGGTTTAATTTCTTTGGTGTATCTCCACTGGAGTTACAATGTGGCGCTTTCCGATCTGGAGTGGCTCACAAATTTTCTTGTTATTTAAATATTTTAATATTGCCATGCTCTGAAGGTGAACAGTGCTGTGATCAGATGTAGGGAACTACATCCGAAGTTTATTTTTTAAAATAACTTGAGCTTTCTTTAGCTCACAGAAAAGTCACTGTTATTGCAGGGCTGAATTTCTGGCCTTTAGGATATATCAGCAGTTGGATTGTGGCATAGTAAGTGCTAATTTTAATAGGAGTGAGGTTTGTTATATTCTGACGTAAGAAATATATGTTTTGAGGCTATAATTTTTCCATCATGCAGCAGAGTTTAAAGGAAGAGACTTAACTGTACCTGAAAAGTACAGTGACCACTGCTTTTGCTCTTCTGCTGTTGGTTTTTCAATGTTACACGTTTTGAAAGTGTAGCAGACTTTTTTTTCCCCTGTGTAAAGAAAAAAATGTAAAGGCGTCTCTGGAAGGTTGGTGGGATTTAAAGGAGAGTAGAGAGGAAAATTATGCAAGACAGTGACCTGCTGCAGTGCATCCTGTCACAAGGCTCTCCCTCAGGACATGGTGCTTCCTGATCTGCCTCTGTGACCCGCGGGAGGGGACTTTGTGGTGGGTGATGGTGAGTCCAACACCTGACTGCTAATTCCAGGGAAATGAGAGAGGAAACTGGGCAGGAATGAGAATAGCTGTTGACTTCTTGGAAAGAGGTTTAGGCATTGTCTGAATAGTTTCTTGAAAGCCACCTTTTCACTCGGCTGGGGTGCTGGGGGTTTACAAAGAGTTGATTTAAATGCAGACTTGCCTAAGGGCAGGAGTTGTGGGTATGCTTCAGGTAGGATCAATGTGAATGGCTCTGGCAAATCTCCAGCGAGGTTTTGCTACTCAGTCCAGTGAGGTGCTCAGGTTACAGTTGTCAGTAAGATGCACATGCCTTGTATGTGTATGCACAGCATCGGAGATAATCAGCTGGGATATACATGTGCCCCTCAAAGCCCAGGCTGGAAGTCTGTGTAAAAAAAATTTGAGACCAGAGTGGCATTTACAAGAACACAAGTTGGAAACAGACTAAAAGAAGAGAGGGTTTGCATGTGAAAGGACATCTGCATCTTAAAAGCAGCAGCCAAGGCAGCACCTCTGGTTCCTGTGCTCACAGATACAGCTGGAGACACAGAGGCTGCAGCAAGGCAGTGGCAGAGAGAGGGGCTGCAGCCCCCTGCCCGGCGCTGTTCACATTCCCTGTTCCTGAACTCCTGCTCAGCAATAAGTTATTGTGTGGCTTTTGATGAGTGAGTGAGAAGAATTTCAACGATGTAGTCTGTAACATCATTACGTGCCTTTTTTTCATGTGACAGGGTTCATTCTTTTGTGTTTTCTTTAACCACATGAAGAAGACCCATAAAACTCAATGAGAAACGGAATATACCTTTTATTAGAGAGGTCTGTTGTGTTTTAGTTGCTGGGATGTTGGACTGGGTATGGCAAGAGACGTGCCTGGAGCAGGCTGGCTCGCAGGATGGAGAAGTGAACCAGATAGGTGTGTTTTTGTGCTGTAACAGCCTTAATGAGGAGCATATTGCTTGTGCTTATGGGCAGGAGTAATACCTAGGGTACTTCTTGGAGCTCCTAAAATGCTGAGCCCATCTGGGATGTGTTGGGTGCTGCTGAACAGGCAGGATACCTCACAGCTGGATACAGGGACTCTTGTAGCCTGTGAAAACCTATTGTACCTCGTCTTGGCTCAATTATTCACAACACCCAAGCTCCTGAATCTTCTCCTTGGCAGAAGTCCTGCTGGTAAAGCACATCCAGCCAGAGAGGCTTCGTGCTTCACAAACAGCACGGGATCTGCTCTCAGCTCTTGGGCAGTGACACAGAAATGGCATTAAACAGCTTTAGGGTTTGTGTATTGAAAGATTACAGCGTTCTTGTGGCTGCTGCACAGCCCTGGGAAGCGGAGTGGATTTGAGGGACTGTGTCTGAGGAGTTGATACTTGTGAGCACGTTTTGGAGACAGGCAAGGTCAGTGTGCCTGTCTGTCCTAGAGGGGGGTGGCTGCTGTTATGCTCCCTCTCTGCTCCGTAGTTTTGGGGCAAAGCAATGCCAGTTCTGCTCATACAAGTTAAACATAAGTGTATAAGATTTCTTTGTGATTGTATCTGTTTTTGGTTTCAAATATTTTCTGGTGAAGCTTTTCCCTGAGCACATCTGAGAAGCAGGAAAGTTACTAACTGGTAGATACCAACCTTTTTTTTTTCCAGTTGATAAACACTTAATTTGTTGTTCTTATCAGTCAGGAAAATATTACTGTCTCAGTCAGGAAAATATTACTGTCTCTTACTACTGCTTTTTCTGTATGTTGCAACCTTTGAAATTAACAAACTAGTGTCGGTGAAATAATGGGGTCCAGTAGTGACTCCAAATATTTACCTGTTCATATGTATGAAGTTTGAGTGCAGTCATTTACCAGAGGTCATGTTACTTACTAAAAAAACCACGAAAACCTTCTCAAATCCTCTTACTGTTTTGTTCTTTCAGAAGAATGGGGAGAACCATTGTGTTCTTTGAAGGTGTAGGAGCCACTAAGTAAAATCAGGACTTGCTTTTTAATGTAAATGTCTCTGCTGTCCCATGTAATCTGCACACAGGGGGGGAGGCAAATCTCTTCAAAAGCATCTGGAGCTTTAGTGATTTCTTGTGTTCTGGTTTTTCTCCAAAGATCCCAGCCAAGACGAAACCTACTCCAGTGAAGTATGAAGTTGGGGATCTTGTTTGGGCCAAGTTCAACAGACGCCCATGGTGGCCATGCACAATTTGTCATGACCCAGTGCTGGACTGTCACTCAAAAATGAAAGGTACTGTATCTACTCAGACCACAAAGTGGAGGTGTTGTGTATGGCAGAATGCTGCAGTTTTTCATTAATTTGAAAAGCATTTTTGGCCCTTGAAAGAAGGGCCTCTGCTATGGAAGACTCTGCTGTGGAAAATAAGACCTGGATCCATAAAGTAGAGCTAAATGAGGGCAGGTGGCAGGAAGAAGAGGGGGCTGGGGGTGGTGAAGTGGCACAGAGAGCTGTTGGACATTTAGGCTTTTCTTCCCAGAGTGTAGGAAGGACGAGTAGCTGGGCTAAGCTCAGGGCAGTGCAGAAGAAAAAGCAGCCTCCTAAAAAAGTGATGCAGACAAAAAGGAAATGGATCAGGCAGGTGCAACAGGTGAGGAAGCAGAGCTGGGAAGATAGGAGTGTGTGAGGATACAGAGAGTTGTTCTTGGAGAATGAGAGGCTGAGAAGTGGAGGGTAGGGTAGTGCAGTGTAGCTGCTAAATGCCTGAAGGTGTGACAGGAGCCTGTGCATGGAAGTGAAATTTTTGGGTCTCCTTTGGCACAGGAAAGTAGGGGGCTGTTGATAGGGAAGTTCTGGAAAAACGTAGAGATGGAGCCACATATGTGAATGTTTAGGGTATAGCGTGAGCAAGCTGAGTGTGAAGAAGAGAGTTGGACAAATACGACAAAGCTGTGTGTGCTTGACCACAGGAGAGAGCCAGGAAGGGAGAAAGGAGTCTTAAAAGGTCTAGACAGAGGTTAGGTGAGTGATGGAGAGAGCAGAAGAGAAGTGAGGAATTCTTTGCTTTTAGGATCATACCAGATGCCATGGGGAGACTACCACAAACAGAAAAGGCTTATTTGTTCCTGGTTTCCCCTTCTGATTCTTTTTGTTCTGTGGGCAACTGGAAACGCCTTGAACTGGTGTTCTCTGCTACTGACAGCTCTAGACTGGTGAGATTGCCACTCAATACCCAATTTGTCTCCAGATTTTGTGGCCCTTGCCAGCCCAAGCACAAGTGCTGGGCATGAGTGGAGTTCTTTTTGAATGGCCATAAGCTCAGAGCCACTGCTGTTTCTCTAGAGACAAGAAGTGGCTTTTCCTATGTGGTGCTCACACCACCTCCAAGCCTGGTTGCTGAAGTCATCTTTCTTCACCTCCCCCTTCATCCTTTGGGAGGCATTTTTCCTGATTCTAGAGAATACTGAATGTGCTGTTTTAAATAGTCTCTTTCCAGCTCTCAAAATCCTGTCAGAGATGTTTCCAGAAGATATGCTGACGTATATTCTCCCCCCACATCCCTCCTCATGAAGTTTTGGGCAGGATTTAATGTATATAGCTGTCCAGTATTCCCCTCTCAGCCTGTGCACAGGGATTTCTAATTAAGGAATTCTGCAGGGAGGAAAAGTTCTGTTAGCAAATTCCAGGAAGGCCTGATCTTCAGCCACAAGATGGACTCTTCCCATCTTTGTTTTATCTGTGTTCAAACCAATGGAGCTTAGGGGAAGATTGTATTTTCCAGTTGTGGCTGTATGAAATCTACTTGTCTCCCCTTCCCAATGCCAAGGTGGCAAAGCAGGTGGATCTGAACTCTGGCACTTTTGGGCAGGAAAAGCTGCTGGGCTCTGTGTGCACTGTAGGAAGCACAGTCCTTCTGCATTGGCTCTCCTGTTGCCAAGGGAACGAGCTCTTCAAAACAAGGCAGGTCGCTTCAACCTCGTCATCTGTACTGAAACCTCTTCTCTTGGGATTTGAGGAATGGTGTTTAGTTAAAGGCAGTTTACCTTTTCTCAGCAAGCTCTTGACTTGGAAGATTTTTGGAGCTGGAAGGTGCAGGTGGCTTAAGTCCCAGAACTGTGAATGGGGTGGATGAAGCCTGTTATCTTTGCACTTGCTTTGATGTTCTTCTGGTCATTGTTTGTCATCCTCTGGGTGATCTTGGTTAGAATCTCAATGTCAGCATCACTAAAGGCCAGGCTGCCACACTGTGCTGGCACCGTGGAAGAGGCAGCACAAACCAAATGGGCTGAAAGTGTAATCTGCCTGTTCAGAGTGTGAAGGTGTTTCCAGAATAAGGTTAATACATTGCAGCAAACTGCAGGGAGTTTATATCCCTTGATTTCAAGTGTTGTTTGCTCTGTTCCAATGCTTGTGATTTGTCCTTTTCCACCAGCACACCCGACTGAGTTCTTATTTGTATCATATGTATTCAACATTCTTGCACAGAAAGTACCTTTAAAGAATCTTTGAATGTGCCCTTATGATTGAGTTTCTTCTCTTTTTCTGCACTTCTGTGCCTGAAGTATGGAGAGACTCATTGCAGCTAATGTTGTCATGTTGCACCTAATCGTTTCAGTGTATGTGCATGTGTTTGCTTAAATGCTGTTGTTCATGTTTTGTGTCCTAAATAAGACTTTGTTATGTATTAAAACATTGAACAAGATGGGATGTATTGTGATGGGGGAGGCTCAGCCTGTGTGAGAAGGATGTCAGTTCTGGGTGTTGCCAGCACCGTTGTGTTTTCCCAACGGTCAAGTGCTCTGGACTGTTTAATCATTAATCAGGGAGTAGCAGAAAAGAAATGTTCTGCCTGGTATGTTGTGTCTCTCAAGGAAAAAAATATTTAGATATTTTTGCCTCTATTTTTTTTGCATGCAATCTTTGCTATAGGAAGATGACCAATCACAGGCCTGTTAATCAGTTGTTTGTAAGAAAAAAAGCCCAAACAACTTAAAAATAGAGAGTAGCAATGTAGAATATAGGCAGCAGCAATCAAAGGGATCTCCCTTAGTTCTGAGTAGAAATCCCCAGAACTGGCATTTATGTGGGAATGTTGTTAAGCTAAATGTAATTGAGAATTGCCTCTGAAATCGTTATTGTTTTCTGTGTCTCTTTTTGTGTCTTTATTCTGTTACATATAAGGGGTTAATTTCTGTTAAATTTCTCGAAATAGTTTCCAATCAGAAACCATACCGAGAGTACTATGTGGATGCCTTAGGAGAACCTTCAGAGAAAGCCTGGGTTGCTGGGAAAGCAATTGTCCTCTTTGAAGGGAGACATCAGTTTGAAGAGCTGCCTGTTCTCCGGAAAAGAGGGAAGCAAAAGGAAAAAGGCTACAAACAGAAGGTGAAAGAGCTGTTTTCTGTAATATGTTTTTATTTCTTTGAATCTGCACAGTACAAAATACTCCTTTATGCCTGGACTTGTACTTTGACAGCTTCTGTGAGACTGACTGCAGCAAGGCAGCCAGGGAAGGGATTCTTTGCGTCCTTACAGCAGCATAGTTTATAAACTGCCAAGAGTTTCCAGGCTCTTTTCTCTGCTGGGGTGTGTCCTACTGCTCTGTTGCCCCAGACAGCTCTGGAAGGCAGAGGAATTGGGGCTCTATTGGTGTGGGATCTGTTCTGCAGCACAGCCCTCTCCTGATGTGGATTGCAGCACTGCTAAAAAACTTCTGTGCTCTCTGGCAGCCTCCTTTGGCTGATCTGAATCAGAGGTGGAGTTGCACGCTTCACTAGATCACTGGCTGAGATAAAGCAGTGGGATTTTTAGCACTGCTTCAGTAATTCTCTTTATAGAAACCTGTTAGGACTTATAATTTGACTTGGAAAATGCTTTGTCAGTGAGCCTGTGGGAATGAGTTTTGTGGCTCATCGCACCATCTCCGTTTCCAAACATAACAGCCCTGAGCAGTTGTAGCCAGTTAATGTAATGTGACACAGGGGTCTGGTGTATGTCTTTAGGAAGGTGACTGCAGAAATTAACTCGTTAGAATTGCTGAAGTGAAGAACTACAGAGGCTACTGTGTTACTGTAAGAGAGCAAATAGTTATACTAGGCAATGGTATCTGGCTTTTCTTTTTCTCTTACTCTAAAGCTTTTTAACCTATGTTAGTGCAGAACCATCAGATTGAACGTGCTCTTGCAGATGTGAGTCCCTGGGGGCAATAGCCTTAGTTTTTTTTCTTTTCCAAGGGCATGTTCAGTGTCTTCTTTAAGGACTTCTCTCCTTGTGCTCCCAGCCCCCAACAACTAGTCACATGCTCCCAAGTAACTCCTCTGGTCCTAGAAGTGCTGCATGGCTGCAGTCTCATTCTATATGTAAATGGAGTGCCAGCATGCCTGCACTAGAGGGAATCAAATGTTTGTTGCTCACATAAATGTCTGGGTTTGCACCCCTGGAAGCCAAAATCAATGTAAAGCTGAGAGTATTTGGCTGGATTGCTATCAGGCTTCATCAAACTTTTTGAGTCTGCTGTGATGAGACATTGGGTTTTTCTTTAAAAGAAAAGTGTCTGTAATGTGAGTTGTTCCTTCTACCTTGGAATTTGTTTTGATTTTAGGAGCAGTTGTGAAGCTTTTGGTTTGCTGTTGTGCAGCCAAAAACTACACATGCAGATAAGAAACAAGTTTCTTGTTAATTTTGCATATTAGCAGAGGTTCCTGTTAAGTTTGCAGAGAGCTTTCTGGTTTTTCTAAAGGTACAGAACTGGGAGACTTCTCAGAAATAGATGTTGTGAACTTGATAGAGCACATCTTAGATGTGTGTGGATCTCATGTTTGTCCCAAGGTGAGCTGATGGAGAGGGCAGATTGTGCTCTGAATTCAAGGGATGAATCAACAATGAGCACAACAAACAGGTCTGCTCAGATATTTTGAGGAAAATAATGCTGCATTTGCCTTGAGAGGCTTGCTGGCTGTAGCTTTGCATTTCTGTGCCAGGGATCCATACCATATGCATTGCCCTGTTGTGTTCAGGATGTGTTGGGATGCCAAGATATCTGGTTCCTCTGAGACCTGTACTTGCCAGGGACCTTTTTACTGTTCTGGGAATGCGTAGGGGTCTCAGCTGGAATGCAGGGTGCTTACCCGGGAGCAGTACTTCCTGTGTCTGCCAGACACAGTCTCAGGGAATCCATATAATTGTCTTAAAGATGCAAAATGCAGGAATGTCACTGTGTGTTGTGCCTTGTGCTCCTCACTTTTATCTCACTGGTTACCTACTCAAATTTTGTCTTTCTCTTTTTTTTGTCTCCAACTTCTAAGGTTCCTCAGAGATTTATGGCTAAATGGGAAGACAGTGTTGGACAGGCAGAAGACATTCTTCTCGGGGGTCCAGAGGATCAGAAGTGCAGCCAGAACTCCAGCGAGCCGGACAGCGAGAAGGATGTGCAGTTGGAATACTACACCAATGGCCCTGGAGCAGAAAGGGACACACAACTGAACGGCTGCTTTAAATCCTTGGCCTTTGACTCCAGACACGTGGCCAGTGAGAAAGGAAAATTGCACATCAAGCCACATATGAAAACAACCTCTGAAAGCAGAAAAAGGACTAAAGTAAAAAAGAGTGGCACGAGTGGGGAAGCATCGAGGGGAGAAATCCAAGACAAAACACCAGAGAGCGTAGTTAGAAATGTGATTGTTGGGGACCTACCAGAGAAACACGCGTCTCACGAGCTTCGCCGGATTGCCAACAGCCTGACAACATCCAGTAGCACCAGGGAAAACCATTTGCTTTCCTCCTTTGGAGAAAGATGTTTTGAAAAGATACTTTTGAAACCGGACTATGAGAATCGTAAAAGTGATGCTCTGAAAAACACCCTCCGAGGGGATTTGTTTTCCAGCCCGTCTTCAGAGAGAGAGAAGAGCTCCCTGGGCATTTTGTGCAGTTCCAAGTTACAGATACACTATTCTGCATCTGATGCTGGTGTTGAGAAAAAACAAACTGAATCAGATTCATCCTCTTCCCTCTCTGACGGTGGGAACAGTGATGTAGATACCATGGACCAAAGTTCAGAGAGAGCCTCTAGTGCTCTTGAAGTTAGTGATTCTTCAGATAAAGTGGAGAAGGAATTTCCTATGACATCAAGTGGAAACATTAAACTTTCGATGTATCTTTCTGAGAAGAGCAGCAGAAGGGCCAGGAAGAAGTCGTACAGAGATCGTAAACCTCTAGGAGGTTCAGTAACCAACAGACTTGATGCTGAATTTGCAGATGGGGAGCTTGAAGTAGGTTTCTCTGGTGCTGAGATGTCATTGACACCTCTTGAGCGCTCTTCGGATGTGAGAAATGACAATCTTTCCCTAGCAAACAAGCACACTACCCCCCAAAGTGTTTCCAAGGACAGCTCCTGGCCTGCTGTTACAAATCAAACAATCTTGAAACCGAAGAGCATGAAATTACCCCGAATCAGGAGTATAAAATGTAAACATAAAGAAAAGGTTGCTGGGTTGGAGCCTTCTCATGCAGAAGAGGAGGGTGGTGTGAATCGCTGCTCTTCAGATACCAAAGGTTTCTCTGGCCTTCAGAGAGATTCTCTTCAGAGAAGTGGAAAAGTTGATGGTCAGAAACTGTTAAACAACATGCATGAGAAACCCAGGGATTCTGCTGAAATTGAAACGGCTGTGGTGAAGCACGTTCTGTCGGAGCTGAAGGAACTGTCCTATCGGTCCATGAATGATGATGCCAGTGACTCTGGCACTCCAAAGGCCTCAGTACCTTTACTTTTCTCTTCTGCCTCTGGTCATGGTCGTTTGCCTATTGAACCAGATTACAAATTCAGCACCTTGTTAATGATGTTGAAGGATATGCATGACAGTAAGACAAAAGAGCAGCAACTGATGACTGGTCAAAATATAGTCCCATTTCGAAATACCAGCACAGGTGATGGTTCTGGAAGCAATTCTGCAAGTGGTCTCAAGTCTTTGTCTATTGTAGGTCCCCCATATAACATAGAAAAAAATGGAGATTGTGTCCAGGAAACGGTAACTCCAAACTCCGCTATAAGCAACTCCTCATTTTCACGCAATCCTCCAACCAAGTTGACGGGGATTGGTACTGGTAAAAGGGAGCCTGCGAGTGCTGCTGTTTCTGGGACAAATGGCACAAATTGCATGTCCAAACGCAACTGTTCAAAATCTAAGCAGTCATCAAAGCTTGGAGATAAAACAGTTTCAAACAGAAAGGACTTAAAACCGGGAGGGCCAAGTAAGTTGCTAAGTCGGTTACCCAGAGATTCAGGAGAACATGCATTCCGTGTGCATGGTTCGGTTACCAGTCCTCTAGGGAATGAGGCAGAAGATACTGAGAGGAAAGAGTCTATTGATTTAACAGAGCATTCAACTGATGAAGACTCTGCCTGTTTATCTGATGACAATTTAGGTCGTATTGGAAGGAGACCTGAAGCTGGTAGAAATAATGAGAGCTGCAATTCCGCTGAAAATGGGGAGAGTCCAGACTTGGATTCAGAGGCAAATAGTGAGAGCTCTCTTGGTGATGAGTCTAATGATACAAATCACGTAGCACCCAAAAAGCGATGGCAGCGTTTTAACCAAAGCAGTGCTAGATCTAATAAGCACATCAGTAGATCTAGGGAACAAGGAAACTTGGAGAGTGCCTTTGGCCTGAATTCTCGTGGCTTTTCACTGAAGGGAAATGAGTGCTTGGGACGTAGGCATTCCCCTCATTCAAAGGTGCTTGAGGGAGACCTGGCAGTTCAGGACTTTGAGAATCGTTTAGACTTAGTTGATAAACGTTTGAATGTATGTGGTAAGCCAAACACCAGTGTGATGGACTCAGAAACAGAGCTTGGCAACTTTGCTCCCCAGTCTGAATTCTCTGCACAAGGTAAGGGAGCTGGACTTGCGCCAGAGTATTTGTATACATTTTACACTTTTTCATTTAAAGGATAAGTTACGAAACTTGTGGCTGTCTGACAATGTGAAGATACCTACGTCTGAGCAGAAGAAAGTGTGGGACCTTGGTTTGAGTTCTCTCTAAGCATGGAGAACAAAGGAGGCAGAGTAATTACGAGCTTGTATTCAGGTTATTGGTCAGAAAATTTTACACACATTAAAAATCTTTAGTTCTTCCACTGTGAAAGGTAAAATAATAATCCTTCTGAGCCTGGGATTTTTTTTAAACTTACACCTTCATGATATGTTCCTTAGAGCCACAAGCTTGGTGTTAGTGGGATAGGTCAGTGCTAGAAAGTTCCAGGAAACTGAGCCTCAATGGCTGCTCTGTTTTTTGTCTTTTGTAGTGCTGTTTGACATAGTTTGTCTTTGGTTTGTTCTGTAGGATTTCCTCAAGACAATGTGTTGGGAGTTATTCGGGTTTTAGTGTGGAATTTTATTAGCTGCTCATAATGAATTGTGGAGCCCCACAGATTTCCTAATTTACAGTTCTGGTGTGGCTGCCTGATGGGTGAAAGAGAGAGAACAGAAGAGAGGGAAGCTGCCAGGGAGGCTGGGCTGGAGGTGGGTCTGGAATATGGTAGACAGAAGTAAGGCAGCAGCGTTGGAAGGGAAATGATGTAGGAAGGAGGGGGCTTCTGTGGACCAAAAGGCCAGAGAGCCCTGCCTCTCCCACAGAGGTTGGGACATTTGGTTAAAGACAAAGGAAGAAAGAAAAGGGTGTGTGTGGAAGGAATAGGGCCAACAGAACCATATTCAAAGTGTACAGTCTTCAGGCTTCTGCAGGTAATCTGGGGAAATGCACCTTAATAAAAAGAATAAAATTAAATTTCTGTCTGGGTTTCACCAAACTAAATTGCTCTAATCTAATTCTGATATCATATATAACTCATTAGAATTTTGGGCCTGTGTGCATTCTGTCACTTATGTGTTCCCTCAGTGCACATTTTGATGTGTGTATTTTGCTTTTTGTGGTTGCTGGAGGCTGTCTGCACCTTTGTTTCGATTGTGGCAAAGGCAGCTCCTGGCTTGGTGATTGCGGGACCTGCCCAAGGCAAGTTGCAGCAGGCACAGAAAACATATAGGGTGTAACACATGGGGTGAAAGTTCTGGTTTTAAGTCATGACCAGCATAATCATTCACTGACTACTCTGGCTGAGTCTGTTTTTGGGGGCTGAAGTCTCTATAGAGCAGGTGAGAGGATGCACATTCTGGGCTGAGCTGCAGGTTCTTTCTTCACACTGAGATCCAGACAGGTTCTTACAGCTTCATGGTGGTTTGGCAGTTGAAGCATCCCTGCAGCGATGCTGTGTGAGGTGAAGATGAAGGTCTGCAGAGAGAGCTGGGGAAGAGGAGGTGCTGAGAGGCAGTAAAGTGAGAAGAGTGGTAGCAGAGGAAGGCAGTGGGCTCCAGGCGAGGTGGGAATGGTAGACAGGAGTGTGCCTGGTCCTGTTGCTGCACACAGGGATGCAGCAGCAGCAGCCAGGGCCTGGGTTTGCTGGCAAAAGTGCCAGATCAGCAACTGCAGTGTAAACTAATTCCCCTGCCCCAAAATAGCACATGAGCTCTGTGCACACCCACCCCCTTTTGTACAGACGTGCCATGGGGAGGTACCAACACCACTGTCAGGGCCACTGTAACATCCCCACTGCTATGGGACTGAGTAAACATCTGATGCTGTGAAAAGTCCATTCCTTTATGTTGGACAAGGCCTAGAAAGTAGAGAAACTGATGCTGGAAGCTGGACTGACTGCAGTGCTTTGAGAAGGTATGACCCATCCTTGCCCATAGCAGGCAGTTTCAGTGTAAGAGATGAGAACAGATTGCAGTCACAACTGTGCCATTTCCACTGAGCTCAAACTACATAAAGTCTTCATCATAGTTAAATGGCAGCATTGGGCATAATTTTGCTACAAACCTTTTACAGTGACTTAGAGCAAATAATGCAAAAGTGAAGATTAGTGGAATTGGCTGATGTAAACCAATTTTATAAACAACAGTTTCATCAGGTACATGATTTGCCACTTCCAATCTGCTTTTGGGTATTCTTGTACGGGATTCCGTTTGGGAACAAAAAGCAGTTAAGCCAGCCCTTCTGGCACAGTGCTGTGTACTTTGCTGCATAGCTTTGGGGCTCTAAATAGTTGCCTGGTGAGGATACTCATCCCATAACTGCTTATGTACTGAAATGTGTGTTTCACACAGACACCTGTGCAGAGTGTTAATGGAGGCTGAAAATAGCTGTGTTTGAGAAAGTTGTTTCTTTCTTCTCTTTTGGCCAAGTTTGACATTTTCATGCTTGTTTAACCACAAAGCCGCAATAAAATGTAGCAGTCTTGTCCAATATCCCTGTTTTGAAGTGTTGCATTGTAATGCTTTGTTATAAAATGCTTCCGTTTTAAAGAAGAAAAAGCCACCACCTACAAATGAAATGAAGCAAAGAGAATATTTATTGTTTGTTCCAAAACTTCCAGGAGACTCACAGGTGTTTTCATGACTAGGGGAAATGTTTGGGCAGTATTATTTAATGATTTTGAAAGCTAGTAAATGAGAAAAGTCAGAGGTATGCTGGGAAGTGAGAAGAAAGTATAAATGTGCATCACCTTGCTTTTGCAGCTTGCTGAGAAAAGATGTTACAGAGTGTCAGGGTTCAGTTTTTTGGAGCTTGCCATGCGTTGGAGTGTTGAGGTGGTGTAGCACGGGTGGTTAGGGTTGTGGTGAGGAAACACCTTTTACCTTACAGAGACAAGAAGTGTCACAGTCACTGGCTCCCTGATCTCATTGTGGAACAAACAAAGCAATAAATGGGCTCACAGTAGCAGATGGGGAATTTACAGTATATTAAAAAAATGCCACGTGGGGGGGAAAGAATTAAGCTTACGTGTTCCTAGTGAAACTAGTGACTGAGCTGTGTTATGGGAAAACCGTGTTTTCCTGTGCCCGTGCACTAAAACCAAAAGAGTTTGGGTAAACAGCAAAAGAGTCATGAGTTGCTAATGACCTTTGGTTCTGGTAAAAGTACTGCAGGAAAAATAGATGTAGCTTGTAGGGACATGTTGGGTGAAATTTCAGGAGCCTCTCAGTCTAATGTGTTTTGATTTCTTACCTGAACTGCTTAAAGTCCTTAAAAATCCCCCCTGCTAAGTTGGATTTTGCAAAATAAGAAACTCAAAAAATCTGTCTCAAAGAGAAAGAATTATCAGCTCTTCCCACATGGAACCTCTGAAAGAGAAGGCAGGAACAACTATTATCCACAGATGTCTTGTGATCATCTCAGAAACACAGTCTTGAAGCTGCTTTCCTTTTTCTTAGCACATTCAGAGAGGAAGCGCCTTAGAAAGCCAAGTAAACGGCTTCTGGAATATGCAGAAGAATATGATCACTTGTTTGCACCCAAGAAAAAATCAAAGAAGGGGCAGGAGCAATTGCAAAAGGTGGGTGAAGGCCAATGTGCTCTTTGTGGTTATTGCTCCAGGGCTCTGGTCTGTGTGTGTTTGTTCTTGGTGGCTGAGTGTTCTTGTGTGCCGTGCCATGCAGGATGAATGTTTTCACCAACATATTTCACCATGCCAGGTGAATTCTGTGGTGAAGTCTGAATTGGAAGGAGGCATTCCTGCACAATGCAGTCCTGACAGAGATACCCAGCGGGGGCCAAGTTCTTTGGTTTCAACACCATCTTCAACCAAAGAGTCCCCTCCCGTCCTTGAAGCAGAGTGTTCCTTCTCAGAACTCGGATCCCACTCCACTGATCCCCCTAATCAAGTTCCAGGAGGATCTTCAGATTTTCCAGAGGTGGTGCTGTCTTCCTCGGATGTTTCTGAAGTTTCTGCTTCTCCAGATGCAGAAGAGGGATTCCTGAAATCAGGTAAGTGGCAGGTTGTGTGATGCTGCTTTTGTGAGTAAAAGAAACACATTCAGTGCAAAATGACACTTGGGGCAGCATGAAAAGGTCAGTGGCTGTTTGTTCTTGCTTTCCTTCACTCATTGACTGTTACTGTGTTGAGAAGGGAGAGAAGGCAGGTGCAGGGATGTCCAGTGACGTGGTACTGTTGGCTTGCTGTAGACTGTGGTGGTCCTCCTTAGGTCCTGGCATAGAATGCCCCTTTTCTGCAAATGAAGAAGGCCACAACTCCTTCGCTGAGTCCTTGCTGTCTGTACTTCCAAATAGTGACATTCCTTTATCTTGATGGTCTCTTGCTCCTGTGAACTCCTTTGGATGAACATTGCTGTGCTGAGGGTAGTGCACAAAGTCTAAGCTGCATTGCTCATGGAGTGATCTTTTGCTGTCCTAGGGAGCTCAGGGAGCTATAGCACAAAATTCCCTCTGGAAGAACTTTCTCCTTAAGAGGTTCTAAGCATTTGTAGATATTTCTGGAGACTTGCATGAGCAGCAAGCCAGGACCTTGGCTTTCAGTAAGGCACAGTGTAGGAAGAGTGTGTTCTGAGGGGCCTTTTCCCTTTCCAGCAGTGTCAGTCTCAGGGTCTCCTTTCAGTATGTTTATTCTCTGATAGCATCTAAAGACGTGTCCAGAGTTAAAGCTCTGGTGTTTTGGCTGTGCTAACTTGGAGGGAACACTGTTCCTGTCCTAAAGGGCTTGTAGTCAAAGAAAATAAACCAAGCAGGCATAGTTATGGTCAGTGGGAGGTCAGTTAGCCTGTCATCTGTGAAGGAACAGAGATTGCCTCTGGAGACTTGTGGATGTCATAAGGAAGTGGAAACTTAGAGAAGATTAAAGGAGGAAAAACCGAGGATGTGAACCCAAGATTGGAGATGCAGGAGAACAGAACAGGCTGCAGCAGTGGGAGCAAACATGCAGTCTGCAGAAGTTGTGTAGCTCTTTCCCCTCATTTCCCCTCACCTCTTGCTGAAGCACACAGAGTGGGCAGAAGGTTGTCTTGAGGGTTAGGAGTGTGATGGATGAGCTGTGCCTACAGAGGTGTCAAAGGGCACAGCTGAGACTGTCGAAGCCAGTGACTGAATGGGGTGGGATGGGTAACAGGCTGTGTCTGTGAAGTGTCTGCACTCAGCATCAGCATTTCCTGGTTCTAAGTTTATGCTGTTGCCAAAATTAGTGTGAATGAGTCTGGGTTTAGCA
Organism: Drymodes brunneopygia; assembly: GCA_013400955.1. NCBI lineage: Eukaryota > Metazoa > Chordata > Aves > Passeriformes > Petroicidae > Drymodes > Drymodes brunneopygia. The sequence continues at coordinate 134,616 of VZTZ01008487.1, read as the reverse complement.
ATGTTCTACCTCCTGAGGGCCAACATAAAGCTTGAGTAGGGAATAGTGCAGATTACACCTGGTTTGCTTGGGGTATTTTTTCTCAAGTAGGATTGTGGTCTTCAGCCTGTTTGCTACAGCAGCGTGAATACTGGTGTGAGGGGTGTGAGAGTGTAGGCAGGGCTGTGTTAGTGGTAGGACTGGCTTACACAGATCAAAGTGTTTGGGCAATTATGATGTGAATTGTGCTGCCAGCATGTGTTACCTGCTGGCAGCGGGTTCACAGTCTCTCTTCTGTGGGTGGATTTTTATATTACATATTGAGGTGAGCCTGAAGGTCATGGCAGACTGAGGTCTGTTTTTATTGAAGTTGTACAGAAGCAGGTAATTGGCATCTCTGCCCTAGGAGCTTATGATCCCAAAGACAGGGTGAAGCAAATTGTTTGGAACTGTTGGCTGATATTTACTTAATGGTCTTAATCTGATTGAAGACAAGAAAACCCCTGTTTATCTGATGTGAAGGGTTTCATTGCAGGAAACTTCGAAAGCAAGCGTCAAAGGAAGCCCACTAAAAAGCTCTTGGAATCCAATGACTTGGACACTGCCTTTATGCCAAAGAAGGAGGAGTGGACTCCCCAAAAGAAGGTACTTTCCTTTCAGCTCTTGAAAACTAGACAAGCCTAGACAGCAGATCCTGCTGAACAAGACACAGTGCAATGGGATGTGGTTTTTTATTGGCTGTGGCCCAGGAGCAAAGGTCCACCCTTCCCAAAGTTGCTGGTTACTGTGTTGATGAAATAATCCACTGTTCCCCACCCCTTCCCACTTGTAATGGGAATTGGGTAGTTTTGGCTTAAAAGCTCATTTTTTTTTATTGATTTGTATGGAAAAGGAGTCATCTGGATGCTGGCTGGGAAGGTATGAGCAGAAATGTTCTGCACAGAGGCTTTCTGTCACGTTCCAGTGTAGCTTGAACTTGAACCTAAGGCTTTGTGCTTTTCCACCAGATTTCCTCTGAGCAGTGTTTTCTTTGTTGCCTTCCCAAGTGAGCTGATGAATGCATGTAAGTGCAGATCTTGAAGCAGGATGGAGACTTGAGGTGAATGACATGTAGGATACTGTGTTTGGTTCAGATTTTTAAAGAAAATGCTGCTCTTCTGCACTGAATACTCGATATTCAGTGACATGGTTTGGGAAAAAGCAACTTGTATTTAGTTCAGGTCAAGTACCTGCACAAGACTCATTGCCACTGTTCCTAAAGTTGACTAATAACACTTCTTTATTTTTTCTTTCTTCATGTGGCACAGTCTCAGTACATTTACCACCATTGCTATAGTGTAGAAGCCGGTGTATTTCAGTCTTAAGGTCTCTAAAAGTGTAAACTTGGAGGAGAGTGGTTTTTCCCAGCACCTTACAGAGTATTAGCACCCTTTTTTGGGAGAGCACGGGAAACAGTGAATGGTACTGATGAGTACAAGACACATCAAACTCTGCCTTCCTCCCTGCCCAGAAACAGACTTCTACATGTGTGATTTATCACACATACAAACCAGATGTTTTCTTGTAAAATTTCTAATGACTGATGAACTCATGACTTGGATGGTAAATTAGGTGTTGCAGCCATTCCAAAAGGTTGCAGGCTGAGGAGTGTGTGGATGTTTTCATCTGGTGACTTGACTCTCTCTCCTGTATCTTTGTAGGGTACTGGCCCTTCAGAGAGTGACAGCTCTGAGCTCTACTCACCAGCCCACTTCCAGGACCTGGGAGAATGTAAGTGAAGGCAGACATAGTAGGGCAGACTGTTGGTGACACTTGGATCAGTGCCTGTGGTACTCTGTGTGTGTGTGTGTGTGTGTGTGTAAGGGCTTGGTATTCTGGGTTCAGTAGCCCAGCAAAAGTTGCTTAAACCATTATGAATTGATGGCTGCAGTGCAGAGGGCTGAGGGTCTGGAGGCTGATATTGCCCCAGCCCTTAGGCCCTCAAGGAATATAGGACCCAGCCTAAGCTCTCAGAAAGGCTTCAGAACTTGCTGGTGTCACCTGCAGCAAGAGAATTATTTCTGCATTTTTCTTGAATGGTCTTTCTGTTGCATCCCAGCTTCTGAAAAACTCTTGGAGAAGCAGCGGAAGCGGAAGAGGCAGCGCCATACCTCTGCTGCAGTCCATTCCAAGAAGGAGAAAAATGAAGAGGGGCTGGGGGAGACCCCACACTCTGAGGTACTCTTGGGTCTTCATGCTCTCATCCCTATAACCTGTTTGTTACTTCCCAGGGCACTTGGCAGAGCCTAAGCCAGAGGCATCTTTTGTCCTGTCCTTAGGGAATTTGTCCCACTGACACAGCTGCATGAGCTGGGGTTAGGCTGAAGATACCTCCTTGATTTAGTAGCTGTTTTATAATGATGCTTAACTCAGGCTCTGTTTTCAAACTCCTACTCAGCTAATTCTCTGTGAGAGAGAGGCTGTTCTGAATTCTTGGATCCAGGTTTTGCCTGGCATCTTACTTTGCACCTCAGAAAATCAAAGTGCTGTAAAGGGTCTTCTCTGGGGATGGGACTCGTGCCCTTTCACTCACCAGTATGATGCACAAGCGCTAGGCTGGACTTCAGCCCCTTCTGCTTGCACCTGAACACCTGGATGAGCCAAGACCCCCATTGGAAGGGCTGGAGGGGACTGTCTGACTGCTCACAAGAGCCTCTGATTGCATTCTGCCATCCAGCAGAAAGGGATAACTGGGGCAATTCCTTCTACTATGTTTTAGCAGGGACAGCATACAAATATCTCTGACAAGCACATTTTGCCTTTTAGGAATGAGCCAGTTATCAGCAAGTGTAGGGGAAGCAAGACTTCCTGGGAGAGGCAGGACACCTCTGGGCCTCTCGCCATCGCCTCTCACTTCCAGTGGCCCAGGTTCAGCAGCAGGCAGGATAGTCAGTATGTATTTCAGGAGCCAATTATAGATAAATATTGTTATATTTGTTGTTGTAACACAGTTTCCAGGACAGCACAAACCTCACACCTCTTTAAACAGTTAATAGCCATCCTGTTGCATTTTGGAAAGGGCATTTCTGATAAAGTTAATAAATTGGGGTAATAACCCCTGGTCCATGTAAGCTTTCCTGTGCTTGTGTTAGTGTTCTTTTTGAAGTGTGCTCAGCTGGACTAATGTTTTAAAACAGCCTGTACAAATACCTTTGCCAGTGCTGGGCAGGGGCAGTTAGCATTGTCTGCTGTACCCACTAAGAGACAACAAATTCTCTGTGTAAAGGGCAGTTCAGAGCAGATCTGAGATAAATATCTAAGCTGTGGCTCTGAATCCTGCACCCACCACTCACTGCAGAGGAAACCCCTGTCTTAACTTCCTCCAGCTGTAGACATTTATGTTGATTACCAGAAGTCAACTACGGTATAAACCATGCAAAAAAAAATACGGCAATGCTTGTCACCTTTGCCAACATCCCTTTCTATGTGATTGTGCCTCTTTAGCTGCTGTGGTGCGTGTTCATCCCCTGGCTTGGGTGAGTGGTTGGGTTCTGGTGAGTTTTGGGACACTATGGAGATGCAATTGTGCTTTCATGTGGAATTCAGACCATGCTGTGGTCCCTCAGTGACTGCATACACTGGGCAAGGTACTCCACTTTGTTAGAAAAAATACATGGTCTGATGATACAGCGCAGTGAAGCCTTGGAACCAGCTGCCTTCCAAGGAAAGGAGGGCAGAGGAAAGCTTGTCAGCCTGGGCTGAGCTAAGCAGCTTTCTGTGGCCTTGCCAGTCTGTGGAGCCAGGAGTGCAAATTTACAGTATCAGGGCAGCAAGAGATTGACAGAATGGGATGGAAAATGCTCTTGAAATGGTTGTCAAGGTTGTAAGTCAAGGTCAGGCTGTGCCAAAGAACAGGTCAGGCTTTGGGATTGTGCCAGACACAGCAGCAGGGATAGTTCTGAAAGAAGGCCTGGGATGAGCCCTTCTTTCTGCAGGAGGTGTGTAATGTTGCAGTGCTTATGCTGGGCAGAGGAAGGAGGGGGAGCAGTGACGGGTCCTTGAGTGATGGTCTTGAGTGGTGATGTCCTTTCCCGTGTTCACAAAGGATGGGCCTTGGCCATCCTGCCTAGCTCTGCCATCCCTTCCCTGTGCAGTTCAGGGAGCAGGGTTAGAACGAGGCTGTTCTATGCAAGGTGTGTTGGACTGGCAGCAGTCTGTAGTTGAGACTTCAGGTTTTTTTCTGTTTTTTTTTCTCTCAGTAAAGTCAGTTTATACAATTCATCTTTGTATTGTGTACTTCAGTATACCTTCAGTGCATCTGTGTATCATTGCTCCACAGAAGGCACATGGCTTTAAAGTGTTCCCAAATAAAATCATACTGCTACATTCAGGGAATAAGGGAAAAGAAACAACAGTTCCAGGCAAAGAAAGCATCATTGTCTGACCAGAATAGTAGCTCCAGGTTCTTCCAGCTTTAAACTCTAGATCTTTTTGTCCTTGTTTTGCCCAGGCTCAGATTGTGTTCCAAAGGCATTCGATTCAGCTTACAAGCTTTAGTAGCACTGCAGCTCAGACTTCCCACTCAGAAAGTGGTGTAAAGCTCCCTCTCGTGATTGTTGGCTGGACAGCCTGCACCAAGCAGCCCTGGGAGGTGTGGGAGTGATGGCTGCTGCTTCTGCCAGCAGTTTGAATTCCTCACAAGGTCTCTCAAGTGTACTGTTTGTGTCTGGGTGTACACTGGCTACAACTTGGTGGCCCAGGGAGGAACTGGCAGATGTGAGATCACTCAGCTACCTGCAGTGAGCTGGCATGTTAAAAAGTGGCAGAGTCCTTAAAATGTTCTGGCTCAAAGCATGTAGCTAAAGGCATCACTTTGGTGCAGTTTTAAATGGCCCTTAAATTATACCTACTCTGGAGTGGCAGCTGGGGCTGATGAGGCTACTGAAGTGTTCCCTAGACATCCCAAGTGAGCTGGAAGCTGGCAGGATGGTGTTTCCTAGCTCTTAGTTGCCTGTCCTGACAAAATCTGTGGCACTACTGCCAAGTGTAGCTGCAGGAGAGCCATATTTTGTGGTAGGAGCATGTGTCTCTAGGATACCTGCTGTTCTTCCCTCTTAACAGTGCCTTGGCAGGTTCCATGGACACTGTGGGAAGCCTTGTGGCAGGATCTTTGACTTGGCCCATGAGTGTATGGTTGGGCCTTTATCATTTGAAACCCATCCTCTCCCCAGCATACTTTCACCAGTGGATGTTACAGGCAGTGCTGTACATTCGTACAGGACAGTGGGAGACTCCACACCTCAGTCAGGATGGGGTGTAAATGCCCTGCTGTGCTGCTCATTTTGGGGTTGGCTGACTTCCCCATACTGACACAGGCCTTGAGTACCTTTGTGTCTCTATCTTACATGGGTTAGGACAAGCTGAGATGAGTGTAGGGGAAAAGTGCAGTTCATTTAGTGTGTGACAGGTGCTATTGAAGGTTGAGGTTTCTCATTTGTGTTTCTAGTACAAGTAGATACTGGGATGCTTCTGACTTTTCAGCCTACCTGATTTGTTTCCATTCGGGTCTGACTCCTTGCTCAGAGTGGGGTTATGCACAGGAAGATAATTGCACTGAGTGTGTGTATTTATTCATCTGGTAAACTAGGAAGTTCTTTCCTTTCCTCTTCTGTAAATCTTTTGGTGGAACTGTATGGGGGATATTCTCTCCAGAGTGGATAACACACAGATCAACTGCCAAACCCATTAAGTGCTCAGTGGCTGAATTTGTAGTTTCCAAGTCAGGAGAGGTGCTACTGGCAGTCCTAATTCTGGTTTTCTGTTTAAAGGGGGAGACATCAGTTCATGGGACTGCTGCAAGCCCCAAAGAGGGTCATGAGGAGGGGTCAGAGAATGACCATGGAGTGCCTTCGTCCAAAAAGATACAGGGGGAGCGTGGAGGAGGAGCAGCTCTCAAGGAGAACGTGTGTCAGGTAATGTTCTTGGAGAAATCTCTTTGAAACTATCCCACTGTAAAGTGTTTTTGTCGGAGTACTGGGACACTGGTGCCAGGTCGTCTCCAAGTGTTAATAGTAGAATTAACCAGCTTTTTGTGCACTGTATCAAGCAATAGTCTTTCTTTCTCCTAAAGTTTAAGGAGGTTAGGGAGATGTGACCAGAGTAAAATACGTTTTAGCCAATGTAGGGTATCGGGGTGTGGATGGTAAATGGAAGTGGTTATATACAAACTACCAGAATTAACTGACACAAGGAAAATGTAGCATTTTTCTGCGGGGGGTTTCTGCCGGCAGTTCTGGTCAGCATGTGGGTTGCTGCTGTCTGGGATGCTTTAGGGAAGGAAATTGCTCAAGCTGATACAGTGTTTCTTTCCCACAGATCTGTGAGAAGCCAGGGGAGTTATTGCTGTGTGAGGCGCAGTGCTGTGGTGCTTTCCACCTGCAGTGCCTTGGGCTCTCCGAGATGCCAAAGGGCAAATTCATCTGCAATGAGTGTTCCACAGGTAGGGCAGCTTCTGTGAGTGCAGGACTGTGGCTTATCTTGTGTTTCCTTCACTGGAGTGATGTGCCTGCTGTAGGGCTGCTAACTAGCTCTCAGTCCTCAGATTATTGGTTAGATGTCTGATATTGACCTTCTGATTAGAATCATAGAATCACAGGGTTATTTGGGCTGGAAGGGACTTTTAAGATCGTCAAATTCCACCCCCCCTACCACAGGCAGGAACACCTTCCACTAGACCAGGTTACTCCAAGCCCTGTCCAACCTGAGCTTGAACATCCACAGCTTCTCTGGGCAACCTATGCTAAGGCCTCACCAACCTCACAAGGAAGAATTTTTTCCTAATGTTTGATCTAGACCTATTCTTTGCCAGTTTGAAGCTCTTAATAATGGCTTCAAATATTTAGCAGCCTAACTGTTGATTCAGACTTGGGGTGCAAAGAAGTGAATGTGCAGGATCTGCTAGGAAAGAGACAAATTCTTACCTAGGACTAGGGAAAGGGGGCTGGTGGGGAGGAGGAGTCTTTTTCAGGCTGGAAAGGGGGAAATCTCAAAATAGGGTTATTGATTTTTTTTTTCCTTTTTTCCCTGGCCTGAAGTCCCAGATATAATAATATTTATTTTGATGTGGAGTTGTACTGCAGCTTCAGGCAAAACCAGCCTGGTGCAGAGAGCTGTGCTGTTTGATGGATGCTGTGTTTTTAAGCAGCCTGGTGACAGCACCAGGTCTTCATTTAGCCCTCCTGTGTGACCAGTGCATTGCTCTTTCTCCAGGGGTCCATACCTGCTTTGTGTGCAAGAGCTGTGGGGAGGATGTGAAGCGGTGCTTGCTGCCCCTCTGTGGGAAGTATTACCACGAGGCCTGCATACAGAAATACCCACCCACAGTCATGCAGAACAAGGGCTTCCGCTGCTCCCTGCACATCTGCATGACCTGCCATGCTGCTAACCCAGCAAACATCTCCGCCTCTAAAGGTACCCAAGTCCTCCAGGGTGGTCTAGGGGGGTGCACTCACCTGGTTTTTCTTTGTTTCATGTCCACCTGGTTCACCAGTTCTTTGTATTGTTGCCTTTGTGTCCTTGCCACAGCACTGACTGTGTTTGCTGAGGAATAGCTGCTCCCAGGGGAGTGGAAGGGGTGGTGTCAGAGTGTGAGGCTCGGCAGCACTCCCCACGGTTGGACATGGCAGCTGGAATGTTCTCAGGCTGTCCAGAGGCTCAGATTCCTGCACGCCCAGCCTTGCCTTGGGCCTCTGTGGGTTTTTGAGTAAATCTCTGGAGCTGTACAGGCACGCTCGTGTTTCTCCCACCTGCTCCTCACTGTGCCAGTGCTGCAGACAGTGCCTTGCTTAGCAGCACGGGCTGTCAACACAGTGGCATCAAGAGCAGCACAGGGCAAACTATGATATTGTTCCACTTAACCTTTTTTTTGTATGTAAATTCTCATCTCATAGTGGAGACACCCTTGGGCTAAGCTTCCCAGGCAAACATTTGTTTGAGCTGTTTGCAGCAATACCTTGACCTTTGTCTCACATGATCAAACTTAAAACTTTTGTGATTGCTGTCTATGTTTGCTTCTAAGCCTTCCTTTCTTTAAATCCTTGTTATCTTAAGGCATATGACAATAAGACCAGCTCTATTTTTATTCTCAGAGTCTGTGTTAAAGTTGGCTTTTTTGCCCCCATGTATCAGTATTTTGTGTTGAAAACAGCACCTAGGCCTAAAGCCCGCAGCCCACAGCCGGCCACTTCCCCACTGAGCATTTGTTGACTGGCTGCTGCTTCTTGGTGGTCACATTTGCCCCTTTTTTCCCACCTCTTCTTCCTGTTTATAGTCTGCTGTGAGGAACTGAAAGTAGGCTCTCAAAAACCTCACATAAACTAAGCCTATAGGAAAGTCTGAATTGCCTGGAAGTTCTGGAATTTCAGGGTAAAATCAGATAAACCAGAGGCAAGTGCTGGTGTTTTCAGAAGCTACATGGATTGATTTCATTATGTGCAGCTAAGCACTTGGAACACCCCATCTGTAATTACTGTCAGAGCTGATTTAGTAATTATTTGTATATGATAGGAAACAGTCCCAGTCTCTGAACTCTTGAACTGTTTCTGCACAGCATGCAGGAGATTTTTCACTTCTAAATAATACAATTTTACCTATGGTATATGCATTACAGACTTTATAATTTTATATATGTTTACTTATATTAAATAACTTAGTAGGAATCCAGTGAGTATATCATGGGTGGTCTATAAAAATTAAAGATCAGCTTCCTTCTCCAATTTTGAGCTTAGGTATGAGTAGAGTCTAGTTTTAGCAGGAAGGAGTGGTGATCCTGCAGAGGCTCAGCGTGCTGTGGCTGTTCCCAGGTCGCCTGATGCGCTGTGTGCGGTGTCCGGTCGCGTATCACTCCAACGACTTCTGCCTCGCCGCCGGCTCCGTGGTCCTGGCCTCCAACAGCATCATCTGCCCCAACCACTTCACCGCGCGCAGGGGCTGCCGCAACCACGAGCACGTCAACGTCAGCTGGTGCTTTGTCTGCTCGGAAGGTGAGATGGTCAGCACTGGGTGCTCTGTCACCAGGGAACGCCCTGGCAAGAGTTCATTACAAAGGGCAGAAGCTGTTCCCATCTGCAGTGTCCCAGTGGGAACTGCAGAGAACAGACTGCCTTCCTTTCCGCATTTATGTCTAGGGCCTTTTCTGGATCCTTAGAAGGGTTCTTTTTGTACCATGAGTAAGGCCCAACTTTTGCAAAGGGCTTTGTATTGGGGTGACTGTATGATTTCCTCCTGAAATTTGCCCTAAACGATGACAGGCTTGGAAGAGACCGTCATTTCCTTTTTCCAGCTCTGTCTGGAAACGTGGAGTGCAGGGCTTCTGCACAGTGACTGATAAATTCCTCCTTCTTCCTTCTCTTTGCAGGGGGCAGCCTTTTATGCTGCGAGTCGTGCCCGGCTGCGTTTCACCGTGAGTGTCTAAACATTGAGATGCCAGAGGGAAGCTGGTATTGTAATGATTGCAAGGCAGGCAAAAAGCCACACTACAAAGAAGTAGTCTGGGTGAAAGTTGGGCGCTACAGGTAGGTGAAGATAGAACACACTTGTCCCCATCCCTTCTTCATGCAGTGCTCATGGTGATGGAGGTGAGAAGCTGCTCCTCTCTGCAGGGTTCATTGCAGCAGCCTCTGGCTTTTTTGCATGCACATAGCTGGTAAAATGTGAGCTTTCCTCCTCTAGTGGCCTTTTTCCTCCCCACCAGCCTTGCTGGTAGCCCTCACACACTTTTTCCCATGTCTCCATGCACTAGCATACTTTTGAGGTGGCTGGAAGTGGGGAAGACAGAGGTTTCATCTGCCCTTCCCTCTGTTGCAGATGGTGGCCAGCTGAGATTTGCCATCCTAGGACAATTCCTGTCAACATCCAGAAAATGAAACATGACATCGGTGAGTTCCCTGTGCTATTCTTCGGCTCCAAGGACTACCTGTGGACACACCAGGCTCGTGTGTTCCCTTACATGGAAGGTGATGTCAGCAGCAAAGACAAGATGGGGAAAGGCGTGGATGGAATATACAAGAAAGGTAACTTGTCTTCATCCAGGAAAATACATGGTCTTTCCTCTTCATTCCTCTTTGGAAAAGTGTCGTTCTTGTAGCAGGGAAAAATGTCATAACAGAACTGAAATTAAATTTGTACAATGACCTGCTATTTGTGTATCATCCAGCATGCTCAGAGTGTTTGTTTGACTCCCAGAGATGGGAGAAGGATGTGCAGATCTCAAATGCTTCTCCAGCTCTGACATAACCTCTCAAAATCCAAGTGAGCTGCTGCTGTGTCAGCTTCCCTCTGCAATACAGTCATTATCTTGATATAAAAGTGCACTTGAGAGGTGTGGATGTGACTGCCTGGCTTCTTCCCAGAGGGCAGGCAAAGATAGCCAACAGATGGGATACTTCATCACCCATGAGCAGGGCCCTGACTGCAATTTGTGCACTTCCCTACTGCCTTGGCCTTTTCTTCACCCTCCTCTGTTGAACCTTGTGAGCACTGGGTGGACACTGGCTGCCCAGCTCTGGGAGTTCCTCATAAAACAACCTGTTCTCTCACTTAGCTCTTCAGGAAGCTGCTGTGAGATTTGAAGAGTTGAAGGCACAGAAAGAACTGAGACAGCTTCAGGAAGATAAAAAGAATGACAAGAAACCTCCTCCCTACAAACACATCAAGGTGAGGGGAAGTGGTGGGGGGCAGGTGCGGAAAAGAAGTCTTGAGCTGTCGGTGCAGGTGATTTACAGGTATACAGAAACATTTTTGTTGTTTGGGTGTCTGGCTGTTCTAGAACATTTCTTTGATCCTCTTTCCACCTTCAGTGAGCTGGGTGGCAGTAACAAAGGTGCTCTGATTTACTGGAACAGATCTGATCATGTCTGTGCTGTCCATGTCAGTTGTGTGGTCTAAAGGAAGTGTCTCTCTACCTGGAGAACTCAGGGCAGAGGGCTGGTAATGCTCAGTATGGTCAAATGCTCTGTGGTGCTGATGGCAAGGTGGGCAAACCAGGTGGTGCAGGGCAGGAGGTGGTTGTGGTGCAGTGCAGCTGGGCTGTGTGGAGGGTGGTAACCCACAGTATCTTTGTATCATCTCTGCTATTGTTTTATATCTCTTTCTATATCAGTTAGTGACTGAACAGAAATACTGTAACAGGGGTACAGGCTGCAATATCAGCTCTTTTCCTCAGTGTGGGGGAGCTATTCATGTTAAGGACTGTTAGTTACTATTATTGAGTTAGAATTGGAGCAGTACTAGAAGTCCTATGGGATGGAGGTGACTTGAGAGAAGAGCTGGGGCCAGGCATGTGCCTGTGTCTGAGTGGATCCCAACTGTCCAGAAACCCATTGACTCAGGGCTGTGTTCTTTTTTTATTGCTTCAGTTTGCTCCTTCCTTTTTTCATGTGGCAAAATATGAAAGCTTGACTGATTTCTGGCAGTTTTTGTATCTAGCTAGGATTTCTAAGCAGGCAGGTATATCCTGCATGAGTTACTGTGTGGTGTAGAGAGCACAACTGAATGCTGTGGCAGCAGTATGGGCCAGACAGCTTCAGGGGAGGAAGTAGTTTCTCATTATAGCTATTTTTAGGCCTCTCTGGCCGCAACATGAAGGAACTTTGGAAGCAGTTTAGAGCCTTTGAAATACCCTTTTACATAAATAATGACGGTTGTGGTCATTAGTCATGGCAGCTCTTCTAAGGTCTGGGTGCAAGCTGTTTGTCTCTCTGAAAGCAAAGCAGTTTGCAGGAGCAGATGGTGAACTGGAGAATGCTTCAGGGTGGAATGGCTGAAGCTGATTTTGTCCACTCCTTCTAAGGAGGTCAACACCTTGAGTCCATCCCAGGAACACCCACACGAGAGGCTGCTGCAAAATACACTTGGGATCCTTCATCACGTCAGGCTTGTGACTAGTCCAAGCATTGCCCTGTTTTGGTTTTGTTCCAGCAGTGCCTCAGAGACCAGGGGAGATGTGCTGGGCATGTGTGGTGTGAAGTGGCAGTGCCAGAGCAGTGGCAGTGGTGGATTGACCTAATTCTGTGAGTCTTGCCACTCTTAATGAGGTGATGAGTCTGGATAAGAGATGGGAAGCAGCAGAGGAGAATCTGAGTGACAAGGAAGGTTGGAGGTGGGACGCAGTTCCAGGGGGAAGGAGGGGGAAGACTGTGTTGAGGACATAATGAGGGATTTCTGCAGAGTTTGTGTTTAAACAAAGGGGGATCAGAACTGGGCCAGCCTCAGGCAAGCTGTCAGTGTGGAAACTCTGTGGGTGGGACCAGGTAACTTATATGGGGGCTGGAATAGTTTTGCTAAAATCCCTTCCTTTTGTATTCTGGGAAAGTGAGACAATGGCTCAAGCAGGGAAAGAACAGCAAGGAGCTTTTCTTCAGTGTCTCTCTCCGAAGTCCTGACTCTCTGTTGCCTGCTTTTCAGTGTTCGCTGCCTTTAACCAAATCCCAAGGACCCAGCTCATGCCACAGACACGCCAGTCGCTTCTCCACCTGGTGCTGCACTCTGCTTCCTTCTGGAGCGGTTTTTAGAGAGCTTGACTTAACTCTGAGCTCCTCTTTGGGCCTTCCACCCCAGCCTTGTCTGGTTTGGCTTCCATTTACATCTGCAGGACACAGTTGGGTAGGGAGGTAACTCCATGGTAGGCCTTCTGTCACAGGTGTGACAGCTGAGAGCACAAACCAGCTTGAAGGTAACATTGAAAAAATAGGGCAGTAAGGGAAAGCTGAGGAAAAGCACCTGACACTCAGACTAGAAAAGGCGGAGTTTGATGCAGAAAGTGGTTTGGTGCTGATCACAGGGATGGTGTGTGCCCAGCGAGAGCACTGGGCTGGCCACCTGAGCTGGATGTGGGCACAGTGATGATGGGAGGGGGACACTTGGCAGCCTCTCGCCCTTCTAGGGTCACAGAATACACACTGCACCAGGTGATGCTAATGGGGAACCTGCATCCTCCTGAACTCTTTCCTCTAACCTTCTGCCTCTCGAAATAGCATTCCCAGCAGTACAGCTGTGCCTGTACTTCTGTCCTTCTGCCCCCTCACTTGTCACTCAGTCACTGCAGCCCATCAGCTCATAGGCAAGGGTGGAATATAGAAATGCCTGTTGGGGTAACCTGCAGCTCCCAAGAGCTCATGTCCCTCGTGTGCATTGAAGGTGAACCGGCCGGTGGGGAAGGTGCAGATCTTCACTGCAGACCTGTCCGAAATCCCGCGCTGCAACTGCAAACCCACGGACGAGAACCCCTGCGGCCTGGACTCGGAGTGCATCAACCGCATGCTGCTCTACGAGTGCCACCCCCTGGTGTGTCCTGCTGGAGAGCGCTGCCAGAACCAGTGCTTCTCCAAGCGCCAGTACCCCGAGGTGCAGATCTTCCGCACGCTGGCACGAGGCTGGGGCCTGCAGGCCAAAACAGACATCAGGAAGGTACGTACGCTCTTCCTGTGTCACTTTCTCTTGCTACCTCTCTCCTGATCACTCCTGGTTTGAAAAGAGAATTTGAAGATGACTTCTTGCTGTAGAACGCCATTTAGAAAAAAAAATGGATGAATTTAATCTTTCTGGTCTTGACAAGAGTGTTTTGGCTCAGCTGACCGAGAAAATGGTTTGCATGTTGATGTCCCTCAGGGTAAGAGAGGTGATTACTTGGTCAGTCTGCTTGTAAGAATGACGGGATGGTGCTCAGCGTTTCCAGATGGGGAACAGTGATTATTCCTCCCCCGCCACCATTCTTGACCAGCCAGGCTTATCCACCATGAGAATGTTGTGTCAGAAACAGAAACCAGGGCTTGGATCTTAAAAAACGACAATGTCTTGGAGATGGCTGTTATTTCTGCTAAAATTCATTATCTCCACCTAAAACACTTGTATGTAATTTCTAAATGCAAAGAATAGTAATTCTTTGGACACACATCTGTGCTGAACAAAGAAGGAGGAATGTTAAAGCCGAAAGAACCCCAAAGCTATTAAAGTGAAACGGGACTGTTAGTATAGTAGGAGAGGAATGTTTGAAAAAGGAGTAGGGATGGATGACATGATAAGAGGGAGGCCTTGATAGAGGAGGAAAAATGTGAATCTGTCCTGTTGAAAACTTTGCTGCCTGCTGTGCCATAAGTTAAAGGATGTTTCTGCCATTCCATGTGCTTGTTTCACTTTCAGCAGTCTGGAAATAGAAACACTCAGTTATTTAGGGGGGAGACCTATTAGCCCCACTGGAGCAGAGCTGGGGTTCTCTTTAATGGCTGAAGCACGGTCTCTGCAGTACTTCACCACAGGAGAGCTCTATGGATTCACTGTAGGAGCAGCTGCCCCAGGTGCATCCTGCTGCTCCATGTGGTTGGTCCCCAAAGGAATATTGTTTTCAGCTGGAATGCAATTAGGGCAGTGCTTTGAGCTTTGCAGCAAAGTGCTGTTCTTGTGGTTTACTTGTGTGCTGTCCCTGGATGCTAATTCTTTCTTTGGCACAAAGAATAACCTGATGGTCCTAGCTCTTTATTTAATTTATTTTGAGTTATTTGAGCATGTGAAAGGGATGTATGGTTCAGGGCTCTTGGTTATAGGTCAAACTGTCTGTGAAGCACGGGAAGAGATTTTTAGGAAGGGAAGAGGGGCTAAGTTCTAGCACAAAGGTGGACATCCCTCCACCCAGCAGATAGTTTGTCTTGTCTTATCAGCTTGTTGTTTTCTGTCTGGCAGGGTGAATTTGTTAATGAGTATGTTGGGGAGCTAATTGATGAAGAGGAATGCCGAGCCCGAATCCGCTATGCTCAGGAGCACGACATTACCAATTTCTACATGCTGACACTGGATAAGGTATGTGCAAGGAATCTCTTGCCAGGGTCCTAGACAGAAGGGAAAAGATGGGAAGGAAGGCATGATACTCCATCTAAAAGGTGCATAGCATTGCTAATGAGCTGGTCTACATTTCCTCTGAAATGACTGAATGAATTAACATGTCATAGAGGAGCTTCATAGAGATTGGGTGTTAGGATTAGGAGGGAAGTCTGAACAGACATTGTCTGAGTTTGTTCAGAAGAGGTGAGGACAGTTGCCTGAGAACCCTGGATCCTGCTTCAGCATAAAAAGGTGAATTTGCAAACATTGGGATCCTTCCCAGCAGCTGAACCTTGGAGAGCCCAGAATGGGGCTGGTATGTGCCAGAAATAGGCATCAGCCTTCAGACATGTAAGTTATAGGCACAGCAAGACCTTCATCTAAGTTCAGATCTCAGGTCTTGCTGTTCTCAGTAGAGTGATGGATTTAGTTACACCCACAGGCTCCCCAGTGGGTCCTGTAGGCCAGGTTGTTGCTGTGAGCTCCTGATTTTCAGAGGTTTAAGTCGTTTTGTCAGCTGCTTTCCACACTTTGTCACTCAACCGTGGAAAGATGAGAAGGAAACCATGAAAGCAGACATGGGGAGGAAGCTGTTGAGTGTGGGACAGGATAAGTGACTGCTTTATGCCTTTGCCCTCATCCTGCTGCAAGTTCACACTGACGGTATCTTGCTCTCCTTGTCTGGCTGCTGGGGCAGACCCAAATGTTAGTATCTCCCTCATTACTATGAAAGCAAATCTCAGTTGCAGCTTCCCTCTCCTCTCCAGCCCAGTAACAAGCTGTGCACAAGTGTACCTCAGCTTACACACTCTTCCTGTTTTCCTTCTGTACACTGGCATGCAAGAAATAGGAACTGCTATTTTGCTTTTAAGCAGAAGTTGGGGCTTGGAACCACAAGCACTGCCTTGGAAGCGTGCTGGGGTGGTGTTTATCCAGTACTGATGCCACAGGGAGGCCTTGTTTCCCAGAAAGCAGCAGTGGCAATGGTCCTGGCTGTTTGGGAGCAGTGTGTCTTTGAGGAGAAGGATGATGTGCAGGAGGCTGTAATGCCAGCACTGGCCAGAGGCATCAGAGCTTGTTGATTACGGTTGATGACAGCTGATTAAAATGTGGGATTTTTTTTTTTTTTGCAATTCCAGGATCGAATCATTGATGCTGGGCCAAAGGGCAACTATGCTCGGTTCATGAACCATTGCTGCCAGCCCAACTGTGAGACTCAGAAATGGTGTGTGAATGGCGACACTCGGGTTGGGCTCTTCGCACTTGTAAATATCAAAGCTGGTAAGGAACACACTGTCAATGCCTGCAGTAGCCTCGGGGGGGGGTTCTGTAAGGAAAAGGGAGGGGTTGTAGCTCCCTGGGGAGGGATTTAATTTTTGTTTGTATACAGGCATTCATGAGACTTAACAGCAGCACTAACATAATGAAACACACACAGCCATGGTATGAATGGAGGTTGATACAGGGCCCTGCTACAGGATCAATGCCCTTTTAAGCTGTAAAATGTGATAGGAGTGAGGGGTTGCACTGAATTTTCAATCCACACAGATCTATGGGGTGATTGATAGTTTGGTATCCTTGTGTAGTGGTGGCAGTCATTTGTGACGTTATATTTAAAAAGTGCTTTTACTTCAGCAGTAAAATGTTCCACCCTGTAATTCATTAACAACCCTCTTGGTTTTGATCTGCTTTTGTGCCAGGGACTGAGCTGACTTTCAACTACAATCTGGAGTGTTTGGGAAATGGAAAGACCGTTTGTAAATGTGGTGCCCCAAACTGCAGTGGCTTCCTAGGAGTAAGGCCAAAGGTATGATGCATCCTTTAAGCTTTTGTTCTCCCAAATCACCTCTTTGCATAGATGTGTATCATTCATTGGTTGCAGAGGTTTCAGGCTGAGGAGATGATCGTTTCAGTGCAGCCATGGGAACAGTGCTTGAAATGAATTAAATATTCGAGTTTTCATTCTGAGAGAGCAAATCTTAGACTTGATTAACAGAGTTGCTATAAATAATGACAGGAAGTTTTATTTTACACTGAAAGAATAAAAGAAAGAGGTTGTGGGGTTTTTTCTAATTTTTTTAAATTTTCTACTTCTTATCATGACAATTTCCATAGCACTAGAGAAGCAAAGGACAGACATGGGAAAGACTTCATCAGATAACCAAGAAAACACAGCTCAGCCCATTTCCCCAAGTAAAGGCTTGAGTAAATTGTGAGCATGCATGGAAGGCCAGCAAACTCACATTCCTTCAGACTGAAGTTGCTTTAGAGCCAGAAGGCTGCTACCTCACCATATATTCTGCACTCAAGTTCTTGGTTTTATTCTGCTTTTAATGAAGTGACCAATTTTTTCACATCAGACGGACATAAGAAATTTGCCATATCTGTAGTAGAAAAATCACCAGCTTTTAGAACTCACTGACTTTTTGAGGGCTTCGATTTGTAACTGTAACATTGCAGTAACAGGAATTGATTTCAATTACCTCCTTGTGTGAGCTGGTTCTCACTGGGAAAAGGAAATAACAGGAGCAGTTGGCTGAGTTCCCAGCTGTCACCCGCTAAATCTATGTCTCAGCTGTTGGTTTGTTACAAGTGCTTCACCATATCAGTCTGTAATCCCTCTGCTCTGGCAGGTGGATCCTGCCATGCCCACAGTTAAGGGTTAAAAAGCTCCAGCAGTTGTTCAGCCCCGTCAATATATAGGGAAGGTTTTATGAAAATCTCTCCAGAGATTAGTTCTGCAGAAAAATTAACTTACAAAAATAAAAAAATTAATGTCTTCAGAAGCTGACAGATGAGGGGAGTTGCACTTCTGATGTATTTAGTTCTTTTTTAGGTTGTGATTTAGAGTTCAATTGATTTTGTGCTGCCCCTGTGTTATACATGGCTTGACTGTCATTTTTGCCTTGAAATTGCAGGTTGCATGATGGAAATCAGAGAAAGGTGCCCTTTAGTTGGCATTCATGTTCCATTGTGATATCTGAGGCCACTCATTCCATCTTGATGAGATGGGCTAAGAAACAAAAACGAGAAAACAGTACCTTGGAGTGTTGGGGATTT
This sequence comes from Drymodes brunneopygia, assembly GCA_013400955.1. NCBI lineage: Eukaryota > Metazoa > Chordata > Aves > Passeriformes > Petroicidae > Drymodes > Drymodes brunneopygia. The sequence continues at coordinate 116,727 of VZTZ01008487.1, read as the reverse complement.
TTTAAATTCTTCTCACAGTAGATGCATTTTTAAGCTTCCTGAAGATACAGCAAGAGGAAACTGATTATACTCAAGTTCACTCTTAAAAGTGCCTTCTAACTCGGGAGTGTGGAAGAATGTTTGGGAGTCTATTGTACTGCAGGGAGCAAGTGGGAATCGCTTAGTCCAGCTGTTAGACCTCTCTTAGACATTCAAATTAGCTGTGAAGGGATTTTCTTGTTCTCTGGGTAATTAGAGGCCGAGGAGCTAGGCGCTGAAAATTGGTGGCATAGTTTAGGTGGAAGCATTTCAGTGCCTGCATTTTCTGTGATAAGAAAGGCCTGGCTTGTCCCCATTGTCAGGGGGAATGATGGTATGAAAGCAGAAATATCCACATGTGAAGGGGAAGGAAACAATCAAGAGATGTAACTCCTTGGTGACGGGAAAGCTGGATAGCCAACTGCAGAGTTCTGAGATTGTAGGTCTGGAGACCAAGGTTTTTCAATGTTTTGGTGATGAAAATACTATGCATGATTTTTATGCAGAATAAAGGATGTAAAAATTGCTTTATAGGCATTGTCTCAGCACACAGAGATGTCCTGCATGGAGAACACATATTTAAATGCAAAGAGATGTAGAAAATGGCACAGAATTTAGCTCATGTCTCCTTAGATAAACTAAGCTGATAATGCTTTGATAAGGTCAGCACTGGGGGCAAGAAGTGTCATCTTTGTGGAGTTGAGTGTTTGACACAATGAGAGGCTCAGCCTGGCTTGGAGGGGGTGTTGGAAGAGCAGGGTTGGAGGAAGCCTTAGGCAAGAGAAGAGAGGGCTTGAACCATTTTTGGTTTCCTGTCCTGGGTCCAGCTGTAGTTATTTCATACACAGATAATTTAACTGATGACACAGAGGTTGGTTGTCACTGGCCTGGGAGAGTGAGAGGATGGGGCAGTTGCAAAGGAATAACTGAGTTTAGGGGGAATGGAGATTGGATATTCCACAGTACACACCTGGAGAGGGTAACAGCAGAAACAAATCCACCATAAGAAGGTCATGGCTGGGAGAAGGAGCCACTGTGCAGCTCAGCTGCCACAGGACCGAGCTGTGGTGTGACACAGCTGTGGGAAAGGCGAATGGGGGCAGTGCTTTGGGGGGATTTCCTGTTCTTTTGGTGAAGTGTTGATGTCATTGTACACTGCCTGTGAGATGTTATCTGAGATAGTGTGTAATTCTGTAACTTTAGTTTGGGATAAATATACTCAGTAAGGGCAGAGAAAAGCCAGTGGAAAGACTGAGTGTGCAGACTGTAAAAGTTTCAGTTGGTAAGCAGCAGAGTGTGTCCCAGAGGTTACTTCAGGGAGATAGAAAAACTTCAAATGTTGAACTTGATGATCTTGGAGGTCTTTTCCAACCGTAAAGATTTTGTGATTCTGATGCAAAAGAGCAGCATTGACACAAGAATGAATAGGTCTAAACTGATGACAGATAAATTCAGACGGAAAATGGAGAGAGAAGTAATGAATGTGAAAAAGTGCAGGAAGGCCCTGGACAGACTCCTTATGAGTCATGTGTGCCAGGAGACCTGACTGCTTTGAAGAGTCTGTGAGAGGTGGCACGAGCTCAGGCAGCCCCAGTTCTACTCATTCTGCTGTTGCTAGTTGTATAAATGCCATGTTGAGCCAAGCTTTGCTGCAGGACTTCCAGGCTCTTTCAGAACAACTGGGAGCTTTTTGCTGCAGTAAATTGGTTGCCAAACACCGAGCAGCACTCGAGAAGCTGCACAGGTCTCAGGTATAGCTGGCAGTGGGATTTCTGTCGGTAGGGTTTGCAGTTCTCTCCTGCAGCAGGAAAGGAGCAGGTGGATGGGGCAGAGCCCTGCATTAACTCACACTGTCTCACCCCCAGAGCCAGCCCAGCCTCAGCGAGGAGAAGTCCAAGAAGCTCAAGAGGCGGCCGCAGATGAAGCGCCGGTCGCAGGCGGAGGTGATGAAGGAGCGGGAGGACGAGTGTTTCAGCTGTGGGGACGGAGGGCAGCTGGTCTCCTGTAAGAAGTCAGGCTGCCCCAAGGTGTACCACGCTGACTGCCTCAACCTGACCAAGAGACCTGCAGGTCAGTGCTCTGCAGGGCTGGGCTCTGCTTGGGTCACAGAGCTGGCTCTGGGTGTCCTGGGAGCTGCTCATCACCTTGCGCTCTGCTCACAGCATCTAAATATTTAGAGAAATCTTTCTCAATCGAACAAACCTTGTTGCCCAAACAACCTAGCCCTGATTTGCACCCCAGTGTGACTGCAGAAAGGTGAACTAACTGCTGAAGAGGAAGCTGGTCCTTGCCTAAGAGATGGTGCTTGTGAACTGACCCCATTCCTGGGGCCTGGCAGAGCATAATCCCAATAGCTGAGGTATTGGTCATCACACTGGCTGTTTTTCCAAAGTTGTAGACAACTGAGTGAGTAATGGTGATGAGAAGCACTGCTGGAAAATAGGAGTTAGAAAAGAATCTGTTAAATGTCTGAATAGCCATTAGTTCATACTTACGAGAACAGTACCAAAGCATATTCTAGCTTGTGGTGAAATGCAGGGAAAATTTTGAAATTAAAAAAATACTCTAAAAGTACAGTCCAGCCTGCAGCCTGTTCCCCTGCTTTCCATTTGAAAAGTTTCTCCTAACAGCCTGACTTAAAAACAGAAAGTATTGCCAGCTCCCTTATGCACATTTTTTTACATAGTGGAAGATTGTTGTCTCAGTCCTTTTCCAGCTTATACAAACATTGCCTCAAGTTTTTATTCTTGATCTGCTCTGGACTGTGTCCCACTTGCCTACACATTTTTTAAAAATGGAAACGAGTATTTTAACAGCATTGCAGCCGAGGCCTTGCTTACTCTGACAAAAGAGAATAATAATACTTGGTTTTTTATATAAAATCTCTTTGGAACTTATGTTTGGCTTGTTTTGCAAAAATAACTTATGTGATATTGATGATTTGCTTTATCCTTCTTGAGTTTTCATCTTGATCCTTTTCTCATATTTATTTCTTCCTCTTAGAATCCTGTTTTGCACCTGTCTATTTAATTGCACCTTGTTGGTGCAAGAGCATTTGTCCAGTTTAAATTCTGAGCCTGTCCAACTGGATTTTTGCAGTCCCTCGCAGCCTCGATGTTGCCTACCTGTAAGAGTACTTGCTGTTCTGCTTTCAGCAATTTAAATTATTGTACAGATGAAAATATACTCCTGAAGGATGTAATTTGAAATGCCTCCTCAGTTTGCCACAAGACCATTAATAACTGTTTTTTGAGAGTGATTTTCAGTCAGTGTTAGCAATTTTACTCTTTTTACACATAGGCAGTGATTTTCATAGACTGCTCCTCAGAGTATCATTCAGGACATGAAAAGTTCAGCACTTTCTACTTCAAGTGTTTCCTCTGCTGTGGGCATGGCTGTCAAGTAATTGGAATTTCCTGCTTGTTTGCATGTTGCTAATTGTGTGATCTTACTTCCAAGAGCTCTGGGCTGTCCCTGGAGAGGGTGCTTATGCATTAGACTTTTTATCCTGTCAAAGACCATTAGAGTGGTTTGATAGGATTTATCCTTCCTTCAACAAACCAACAGGTTTTGTCTTATTTTGTTTTCCATCTGTACAAATGACCTCTATAAGGATGGTCCCAGGGTCTTTCCAGTGGCCCAGTTTAGTGCTGAGTGTGGCTCTCTGGGATGCTGCTGGTGTAGGGGGAGCAGTGACAGCCTGTGCTGCATCACCATGAGCCAGGAACAGTGGAGACCATGGGAAGTGTTAAACATGCTGAAAATTTGGAAAAGGCACAGAAGAGCAGTGTGCATATTTTGAGACTGGAACAGAAGTCTTGGACTGGCTTCAAAGGAGGGGAAAAACTTACTACATGTTGCCTTCAACCCCAGGGGAAAAGCAGCGTGAGAGAGGGGAGTGGAGAGCTGCTGTTGCACAAGTCCAGGGAGCAATGCCCACAGCTGCTCAGTGCTGTGCTGCAGGAACTAGCCTCCCTGGAAAAGAGCTGGTAGCCACAGCTCTATGGGTTTGATTCAGGCAGACTGGGAAGTGCTCTGGCCTGGCTGGTGTCCACGGCTGCCCTCTGGCTCAGAGCTCTCTGCCAGGGCTGCTCTGCAAGGAGCTGCTCCCCACAGCAAGGCAGGGAGCAGGAGAGAAGAGGGATGTGGGGTGCTGGGAGAGCACAGAGGCAGGAGGTGTATTTGGAAGGACATCCTTGCTCATCCTGTGGTGAGAGGTCAGGAACTCAGCCTATGCCTGGTTGTGTCCATGAACTGCTGGGAAGCATTTGGTAGAGCCAGCAACAGCCTTGGCTGAGGGAGCAGGAGGCTGAGCCAGTGAGGTCATCTACAAGTGAGAAAACAGCAGTCTCTGAAGTGTAATGTTGTTTTTCCTCCTGGTGGTGTTGGTACTGATGGTCAATAGGTTCGCTGTGAAGATTGAGCTGCTGGGGGAGCAGCTTTGTTTTTCATGGCCGTACATGGCCAGAGGTTAAGGATGTGCCTTCAGGTTCAGAGACAATAGAAACTTACCCCTTGTGATCACTGCTCTCTCACTTCTTCTTTCTGATAAACAGGAAGGGAGGTTCTTGACCCAGAATTAAGACATGAATCTGACACGTTTACTTTAAAAGTCCTTTGAGTGTTGAGCACAGATAACCACTGCTGTTTTCTATGAAAATCAGAGCCGCAGAGATGTGCAAGCTGGGGGTGTCTGCTCCTCTCTAGACACCTCTGTTGGTTAGTGTTCTGCAGGAGCCAGATGGGCTTTTGATCAGAGCTGATGTGGCTTGTGTTTGTCATGGTTATCATTGCCCTTGTTGCTTCTGAGAATGCAGGTTCATGTTAACTGCCTGTCAAGCTAAGGCAGAAACCTAAGAGGACATGTAGAATTGTATGTGGGTATTACAGGAGTGTTCTCACTTTCTCCTGAACTCCCTTTGCAGCAGGCCTCTGACTCTTGCCCTTGTCCTGCTCCTAAGGTGTGTCTTTTCTCCTGTGTGTGTGCTGCAGGGAAGTGGGAGTGCCCGTGGCATCAGTGTGACGTGTGTGGTAAGGAAGCAGCTTCCTTCTGCGAGATGTGCCCCAGGTCCTTCTGCAAGCAGCACCGGGAAGGAATGCTCTTCATCTCTAAGCTGGATGGACGATTGTGCTGTACAGAGCACGATCCCTGTGGGCCTCACCCTCTAGAGCCAGGAGAAATTCGTGAGTATGCACCTCCCATAGAAGGCCTGACTACCGTCGAGGACCCTCAGCCTCAGCCACCAGAGCAGCTGCCTGCAGACACAGAGGCAGACACAGACCTGAGTGTTCAGCCCCTGGACAACCTACCTCAGTCTGTGGCCCTCAGAATGCAGTCACCAGAAAAGCCCCCTGCTACCCTAGCGCTGAGGCTGCCTTCTTCAGACAAGCCCCCCACCACCCTTGCCCTGAGGTTGCAGCCATCAAACAAGCCCCCCACCACCGTGGCCCTCAGGCTGCCTTCACCAGACAAACCACCTGCCACCCTGGCTCTGAGACTGCCACCGTCAAATAAACCCCCCGCCACCCTTTCACTGAGGCTGAAGCCATCCAACAAACCCTCCACCACCCTCTCACTCCGGCTTCAGCCTTCGGACAAACCTCCCACCACCCTGTCGCTCCGCCTGCAGCCGTCAGACAAGCCCCAGGCTGCCCTGTCCCTGAGGCTGCAGTCAGAGAAGCAGCCCATCATTGTAGCTCTGCGGCCTCAGCAGCCTGACAAACCTCCCAGTAACGCGGTGCTCTGGCCACTGGACGAGTCCTCCAGTGACGCCTCGCAGCCTCAGCTGCCGAGCAAATCTCCTCCGGGATCACCACAGTCCCTGCTGGATGAGTCACTTGTTACTGCTGGTGACCTCCAGCTCCAGCTGTCAGATGAGACTCCTGACGCCCCCGAGGTTTTGGAGTTATCGGACAAGTCCCTCATTGACAGCAGGACCCAGCAGCCTGAGCTGCTGGACGAGTTCCCCGTGAAATGCCTGCATCCTCCACTGTCCGACAGACTCCTGGCCGCGGTGGGGACGCTGCAGTCCCAGCCCGAGGATGAACCTCCTGAGGCTGATCAGCTCCAGCTGCTGGACGATGACTCTGCCCAGAGTCCACAGGTAGAGGTTGTGGAGGAGGCTTCCAGCTCTGTGGTGCCACAGGTCCCAGCGTTGGAGATGGCTTCCAGTCCTGAGGTGCTGTGGTCTGTTCCCATTGAAAAAGTCCCTGACTCCCCAGTCTCACGGATCCTGCCCTCAGAGAAGGCTCCTGGATCAGCAGTACCACGATCCCTGCCTCTAGAAAAGGCTTCCTTCTCTGGGGCAGACACAGAGAAGTCTCCCAGCTCTGGGTCACCCCATCCCTTGCCTCCAGAGAAGGCTGCTGGTTCGGGTCTGCCTCAGATCCTGCCCACAGAGAAGGCTCCCAGCTTAGGGTTGCCGTGGCCCCTGTCTCCAGAGAAGGCCCCTGGCTCCCGGTCACCACATGTCCTGCCCACGGAGAAGGGTCTCAGCTCGGGGGCCCTGAGGATCCCTCTCACACAGAAGTCTGTCTCTCCCGGGGTGCTGCGACCTCCAGAGAAGGCTGCTGACTCTGGGGCCCTGCGGGTTCTTCCTGTAGAAAAGGCTCTCAGCTCTGGGGTGTCTCGGCCTCAGCTCTTGGAGAGGCCTCTTGCTCTTACAGCCCCATGGCCTCAGGCATCAGATAAGCTGGCTGCTGCTGTGGCTCCTCGGCCTCAAGCCTTGGACAAGCCTCTGGCTGCATCAGCTCCGAGGCTGTTGCTGTCAGAGAAGGCGCTGCGTCCCGTTGACCAGAACGCTCAGCTGAAGGAGAGAGGAGCCCCAGTCGTGGAGCTGAGTCCCCAGCAGAAAGAGAGGACCATGTTAGCTGGGGAGCAAATCTCTTGGTCTGCTGGGAAGCACGTTGGACAAGTACCTTGGGCTACGGAGAAACTACAGACACACGAGCAAAGCCATTGGCCCACTGCAAAAGCCCTGACGCCTGCGGAGCAGCCTTCCCGGACAGCAGAGAAACTACCAGAGCCAACCCTTCAGCCCAGCTGGGAAGTGGCCTCAGCCCCCTCGGAGCAGACCCCGTGGACATCAGAGAGATTGTGTGCGTTCGAGCAGACCCCTCGGCCAGCCAGGGAAGCGCCGGTGCCCCCGGAGCAGATGGAGTGGCTTGTCACGAACGTTCAGACAATTGATCAGATTACTTGGCTGAGTGGAAAAGCACAGACTCCTCGGGGGCAGGACCCTTTGCCTGAACAAAACACAGCGCTGGCCCGTAATCAGGATTCTGTCTGTCGTGAGTTGGCTGACTCAGAGCCAAAGTGAGGTTGGTGAATATGGGAGGCAGGTTTCAGTCGTTTAATGTTTAGGGAGGGGGAATCTTTGTTTTGTTTTTTTTATTCACTTCCCTGAGCCCAGCCCCTAACCCATGCACATCCCATCCATATTCTCTTCTGACATGAGCAAGGACATTCTCTTAAATCTGAGTCTGGCCCACTCAAAGGGAGAGAGCATCCGTGACCTTTTCCTTTTACAAATGGTAAAGCTGAAATAAAAGAGTCCACTCTGGGTAAAAATCTCCAATTCCATTGAAATGGTCACATTACTGATCCAGCGTGTTCAAGCTCCAGGTTTATTCATAGGTGGGTTCCCAAGCACGGCCAGGGGCCTTGCTCTTGTTACTGCATTTAAAGAAAGTGGATCAGTCAGGCTGCCCTGGCATTGGAGATGTTTCAGGGATCACGTGGTGAGCAGTTGGGTGTGTGTCCTTGCCAGACTCTAGAAGCAGGGAAGGGATTTTATGTCACCTGCCCAGGTCTCTGTCCCTGCAGGGCGTTGCTTTATGAGGTTTGTCCATGTGTTCACTGGGACATGCTGTGCGTGTGGTTTGCTGAAGGACAGGGATGGTCTCCAATGAGCTGGGAGAGGAGCTCCTGCACTCGCTCAGTGCAGTTTTCTCCAGCAATAGGCAGTATCCATTCGGGCTCCTTCTTTACAGAGCTGCATCTGGCCAGGTCCAAGAAGCAGGAAATCTGGAGGAAGTCAGGGAAAAGAGAGATCTTGGAAGAAGTCATCTGGCAGTTTTTTTAAATCTTGTGTCTTAGTCCTTTAGCACAGGACACGTGGAGTCTTTCCCTGCACTTGACAACGTAGTGACCCATAAAGCAGCAATAGCAGGGCGGAGTGGGTTCCTGGAGGTGCTGAGCTCTGCCCTGCCAGTGGGTCAGTGCTCCCTTTCAGATTTCCATCCAGTCTCTTCTAGGCCTCTGTTGTCAGCGTGAGCCAGCGGACTGAGCAGTCCTTTCTCCCTTTGCCTCAGACGTGTTCAGAACGTGTTCCCACCACACCTGGTGTTGCCAGCAGCAAGCCAAGCCTGTCCCACTCGCTGCACAGCAGGGTGCCGTAGCTGGATTGGGACCCATCTCAACACCTTCCCCTTATGTAGCTTCTGGCTTAACTCTTCTACAACCAAAGGAGACTTGAATTAACTGGACTGTGTTGGTGTGCATGTGTGTGTGTGCGCGCGTGTGCGTCCATCCAACTGAATTGTAGTTCTCACACTGGAACACGGTGGGCTCCAGCAGCTGGCTGGCTTTCTTTTTTCCTCTTCTCCCTTTTACAGTGAAGGCGATGTTTAGTACCTGGTGGTCATCGGGCTGGTGTCCAGACTAGGCCTGCTGAAAGCCGTTCACTCAAGCGTTGAGGCAGAAGTTGGCTTGGCTGTGGTGCTCGTGGGGCAGGCAGTAGAGTCCCAGGGACCTGCAGCATCTTGTGACCACTGGTACCCTCGCAGGCCAGGAGGAGGACAGACCTCCTCAGGTGACACTGCCTGGCCTGCATAGGGTTGGTGTCCTGCCGAGGAAACGCTGCTGACCAGCTTTTTCCCACTCTCACAACACATTACCTCTGTAATTACCTGAGCTCCACCAATCTGGGGCCGCAGCCTCGGATCTCCATGCCGCCGCCAGACCCTTGCGCAGCTCCAGTGTGTGTATCCTCCTTCCAGGCAGATCCGCGGGCCCCTCCTCAGGAAGGGAGAGTTCAGCCCCATGCTGACCCCCTTCCTCTGACATGGGAGCAGGTCCTTGTTCCCACCTGGCTTGCAAGTGCCTGCTGCTCCCAGAGCAGACAGTCATGAGCTTTGCAGTTCTCTATGAAGGGAGGCAGACACCTGTACCAAGACAAATCCCGATCCGTTCTCCTTTCCTGATGTGTGCACCCCGAGACAACGTCCTGCTGTAAAGGCCAGGTGTGCTGGGCACAAGGGGTCATTACCAGTGCTATGGTGCATCTCTTCTCTAGTCCGAATCATTTCAGATCCTTTGTAGAATAGTTCACGACTTGGAAAAGCTTTATGGCTTACGGAAACTTACTTGTTTAATGTTGTTTTTTTTCTGGGAAGACTGGCAGGTCAGTTCCTGCTTGCTGCTGAAACTGGGGAAATGCAAGCAGCTTGCGTTTCTGCGTGACTCCTCCACAAAGGGAATCAGGACAACTCAGATCCATTGAGAGAGAAGATTACTTTAAGGGCATTCATTAATGTTTTTAAACAAAAATTGAAAAAAAAAAATACGATGTTCAGTATATTAAGTATTTATCATGTGTGAGAAGGAAAATAAATCTTGAATTTACATTTATAAGCCTTCCCATGAGCTGGACTTAGTCATGTAGATTGTGTAAGTAGGGTTTCCTCAGTGCCAGCGCCCAGCCAGCTCCCGCTGTAACCAGAGAGGTCTCTGCACTGCTCTGTCCACCTCCGCTTCGCATTGTCACGTGTTAACTAGTTACTTGTTTCATGAAAAAAAATAAACTGTGAATATTTTTGGTGCAGGCTTTTTTAAATCTGTAAAATGGAGAAGTTCTCAGTGAATTCTCACAAGAGCAGGTTTGAAAAAAATCATTTCTATAAATCGCGGGCTCACGTAGCAGGGTGAGGCTCATGGCAGCAGCCGCCTTTCATGCAGCAGGTGCTTACCCAAAAGCTTGTTTGGAACAGTGAACGTGGATTAAACCATTGCATGGCATTTCCCACAGCCTTCTTCATTGCAGCTACTGTACCCTGTCTCTCTTCTTGTCTCCCTTTTCCACAAGGATCCAGGTTTCTGGCTTGCTACCTTGCAGCTACTGTTGGAAAGTTGAGTTCAGCATAGCTCAGAGGCTGCTTGGCAAAACTGGTGTTGAGGAACATCACCGAAGGAGGGAGCCAGAAGCTGCTCTTCCCTCTTTGCCCATGCTGGGGCCCTGGGTGATGCTCTATCAGATCATGGGGGCTTTTCAGAGGGAGTAGTGATGCTTTTGGGACTGTCTGGGCTGTTCCGGGTCACACAGACAAGGCCTGATCAGCTGTAGAGTGAGACAGCCCTGCCCTTGTCCATGCTGCCCTCATCACAGAGCATGAGCTGGGGAACAGCTTCAGGCAGTAAAAGCCTTGTGAAGGAAATGTGGGCATCTTCTGTACTCAAGGTGACTCACTGTGGTGGCAGCTGGCAGCACTGCCTTGGAGGAGGAGAGGGACATGTCTGTGTTGAAGCATTTGGGTTTGTTTGCTGCCATTTATTGCTGCCTTCAGAGTTCAGCCAGTTTGAATCACGGGAGGTTTTAAAAGTAGAGGGTAGAGGCAAAATAACCCAAACCCCTGGCAGACTCTGTGGGAGACACACTGCTGCAGCCTTGTGCTGGGCTCAGACCTGTGCAAGGCTGTGGTGTTGTTTTGCTGTGTCAGAGGGATCCAATCACTTAGTCCTGGGTCAGCCCTAATTGCACCCAAGGTGGGTGAGAGGTGACTCCTGTGTTGATTCACTGGTGTGGAGCGCTGTAGAAGCAGAATCAAGGGTGTAATTATCTCCGTCACTTTCCTGGTGTCCCACAATGGCTCACAGGCATTTTCCAGGCACATTCCTGGTAGGAATGGCTCCCTCTGCCCATTTGTGAAGGGGATGCAGGCTCTGCTCCCGTGCAAACACTGCTGGTCAACATCCCTGCTGCCAGGATAACTGCTGCCCCTGCTTAGAGCAGTGCGTTGGGCAGGAACCACTTTAATGTTGGATTTCCACTGTGGGCAGGAGGGGAGCAGGCACAGGCCACTGTCCTGCATGGCTTGTCCCATTTTCCCCAGTGCCCACTGTAAGCCAGGACTCTGGTGAATCTAGCAGGAGAGTTACCACTGTAAGGAATAATCACCCCACCTACTGCACGTCTCCAGATGCAAATTAGCTCATGGTAGCTTGTTTTATTGCTGTTCTCCAGTTAAACTTTTCCTATTTAACAAAAAAAAAAGCCCCACAGGAACCAGAGTCACTTCAATATACAAAGCATTTGGGTGGTACCGTGGGAGCACATGTTAATTCAGGGTTAAACCCCTGCAGACAGAGGCTCTGAAGGTGTGGCTGGTGTTAAAATTTGGGAGATAAGAGAGATGGTCGAATGTAAAGGACATTAAAGAACTAAGGTGAGACAGTGCATCTGCTAGAAAAGCTTCAGCTTAGTTTCACAGGAGAAAAAAAAAAGAAGAAAGAGAAAGAAAAAGCAGCCCTAACCTTGATGCTCTTGGCAGTATTTTAGCCCTGAGCACGCTGTGGACTTCCCCAGCTCCTGTCTGGACACCACAACCAGTGTTGTGACAGGGCAGGGGGAGTTTAAGAAACCTCAGACCTTCAACACCTTCTGTTTATTTTTAATTTCAGCCTTAACTTCTGATTTTGCTTGATGTTTGGAATAACCATAATTGTAACCTGCTTATAATGTGCTTTGCCCTAAATTACTGATGAGGCTTTCAGCCTTTGCTAGCCATTGAGTGTTAAAGCAAAGTGACAAATCGTGCAGCTGCTCTGAAAGTACGGGGGGGATGCTGTGTTTGATCTCCCAGGCTTTGCCCGCGCTAATTACCCACCCTCCTGTGATCGTGATGATGCTGGTGGCAGCATTTGCAGCCGAGGCTGCTCCTCTTGCAGCTGGGTTGATGGGTGCTTGGGGCTCCCAGGGCCTGGGACACGGGACACTGGAGCTTGGGGACTGCTCTGCCACACGCCTGGCTTCAGCAGGAGTCTCACCTGTGGGGTGGCAGTGCCCTTGCTTAGCAGGAGATGGGAGAATGCGAGATTCCTGCTCTTGGGTCCTGCAGAAGTGATGTAAGCAAAGTTTGGTGCAGGGGGACAGGACAGGCTGCGTGAGCTCGGGCTGGAGGAGCAGCAGTGACGGACAGTCCCTACAGCACTGAATCTACCTCCTAGGGAAATCTGAGAAATGGGTGTTGCTATGGCCTATTTCAAGGTAAAGTTTTAATCAAGTTTGCCCTTGGCGAAGCCCTCGGGCTATTGTGGTGCTATTGTAAACCGTTGGCAGCTTAGCACAGTAGGGCTGGACTCACGGCTCCTGGCTCACGGGCTGGGGCTTCTTGGCCAGCTGATCCCATCCCCCTGGAGCTGGGGCCGGGCTTTAGCATGCCTGATTGAATCAGGACAAAGAGTGACTCGGTTCCTTCAGTTTGTGATGATTCTGAGACTCAAACCAGTGTGCCACTGAGCCCCGTGGGGAGCCCGTGGAGCCACGTGAAGCAAGCAGGCATCCGCTACTGCATGTTCTTCGTGTCCGTTTGGTACTGAGCTGGTTTCAGTTTTTGTTTCTTCTTCTGATGTTTCCGAGTTGTTGACTTCAAGGAACTGGGTTTTGTGTATTTTTTTAGACACTGGGAACTTGTTAAAAGGAAAAGCAGCACGCACCGGGAGGCTCAAGGTGGAGCATGGCTGGAGCTGAGGGTGGCCCAGGCCCGCGTGGGTGGGAGGTGAGATGTGTTGGCAGCAGTGGGAGCTGGCAGGGAGTGGCTCTCCCTGCGAGGGGCCAGGAAAGCCTTTCAGCAGTGGCACTCCCAGCCCTGCCCAGCCTTGGTGCCGAGCTCACTGACCCCCCCAGCCTGCTCGCCCCCGAGACACTGACAGTGTTGGGCGCCGTGCCTCGCTTTTAATGTCCCCTGCCACCCTCCAGCACTGTGTGCTCTCAGCTGGGGTCCTGGCTGCCAGCAAGCCGAGCTGGGGAGGGTGGCTGCCCACTGCCTGGGGACATGGGGGGGGCCTCTCGTGGCAGCAGTGTAAGTTGTGCTGGAATCATGAGCAGGAGGTTTGCTGGTGGGGGGAACCTTGGTGTGAGCAGCCCCACGCTGCCTTCCTTCCCCTCCGAGCTCTGCTGCCCACAGGGTGGCGGTGAAGGAGGTCCCCCATAGGGTCCTGTTCTGCAGGCTCAGGCAGAGGGGAACACATCAGGAGTCGAGGATCCCAGCCAAGGCAGGGGCCAGCTGGAGCACTGCAGGGGGGACAAAGGGGTGCTCAGCCATGGCCAGGAGTCATCTGTCAGTTGTAAGCAGGAATGCCAGAGCAGGTGAGAGAAAACTACATATTTCCAGCATGTATATTATTTTTAGAAGAGGGAGAGGGGAGAGTCTTGGACCATTGATTACTTTCATTTTGCTCCCCTTAGACTGTTGGCTGTGTATGTGAAACTTACAATGAAAAGAGGGTTGCCCTGCCCAGGTGCTCCCAGAACATGTACTGTAATTCTTTGTATATAGAAGAAAAATTACTGTAAAGTAAAGTTTAACTTTACTCTCGATGTCCTCTTGTGGTTTGTCTTGCTGAGTGGGGGGAGGCAGGGAAGGGAGAGCCCCAACAGCCTCGTGCACAGGGGCTCAGACCACAACGCGTTTTATTTACATTGTACACCTCGAGAGAAGACGCTTAAATAAATCCGCAAAGAATCGAGCATCTCCGAGAGAATAAGTTACCGGCCACCGCTGGGCCACCACAGCTCCCACAGACACCACAGGTGGCAGGGAGGGGGTCCCCAGGGTGACAGTCCATGGTTCCCAGCACTGCACGGCAGCCCTGTGCTGCTCCATGTGCAGGAGGAGAGCAGTCCGTGGGCCGTGCTGCGGACAGGCCCCAACAGCTAAAACACAGCAGGTAAAAAACCGGAGGAGTCCGGCGCACGCCAGCTGCCTGCCTGGCAGCAGCAATTCCCTTTTGGCACTGGCTCAGTGGTGGCAGCAGCTGTAGAAGTAGGGACTGTTCCTCTGGCCCAGGTTGACACCCTTGTCCTCTGGAAGAGAGCAGGAGCAGCAGGCTGCTGGCACATCCACACCACCAAAGCTGCTGGTCTCAGGTGTGGGCCCCGGCAGCTCCCTTGGGGAAGGTTTGGTGCCCCATGGAGAAATGGCGAGGTTCAGGGCCATGGCACGGCCCAGGGCAGGAGGCACAGCCAGGCTGAGCATGCCTGGGCAGGGCTGGTGCAGAGCTGAGCCAGTCCTGCAGCCCAGGAGGCTCCTGGCTGCCAAAGGCCACCATGGCCCAGCTGTGTGGATGTGCTGAGCCCAGCCTGAGCAGGCAGTGAGGATGCTGTGATGGAACTCAAACTCCATAAGACAATCCGTGGCACGGAGCCACAGCAGCCCCAGGGGAAGCCCTGCCAGACCCCCAGAGCTCATGCTCTGCACCCTCTATAAAGGCACAGAACAGGGTGCCTGGGGAGAGACGGGTCCTGCCTACTCACCTGTCATCACCTGGAAGGCGGAGAAGTTGACGTAGTCCTCTGCCACCTTTTGGAACAGCTCATCTGGGGGGAAAAGGAGGAAGGCAGGTGTGGGTACCCCCCTGCCATGCAGAGCCCCCAGCCTTGCTCAGCCAGGACATAGCCCCAGAGAGGAGCTACTCACCCACGCTCTGGCCCGTTTTACTGGAGGTCTCGAAGAGGTCTGCTTTGATCTCTGAAATGAGGGCCAACGTTGGCACTTGCTGTAGGTGCAGGATATGGCTCTACAGGCTCGTCTGCCCCCAGAGCCACCCCCTGGGCACAGCCGCTGACAGCGGGCTGGCAGGGACCCAGGGCAGGACTCCCAGCCCCTTGGCCCAGCTGGCCATGTGCCTGCCCATGTCAGGACATGCTGTGCCCAGGGAGGTCCCTGGCAGAGCCGGTGCCTCCCAACACAGGGTGCCCTGATGCCATTGGATCTGCTGTGGGCCCACGGCAAGGGCAGAGCTCCTCGTGTGCAGCAGCTCCAATCCTCCCTCACCCCCCACCCACTCAGTGCTGGGCGAGCCCGGGACAGACCAGCACTGGCCGTACCATCAGCATAATCTTGCACATCGTGGAAGTCAACCCCCCGCTTCCTCCTGTCCTCCTCCAGCAGGTCACTCTTGGTGCCACACAGGTAGATCCGGCAGCCCTGCGGCAGGACAAGGGGTGGGAGAGGTGTGCCCACGTCCCCACCACCAGCACCCCTTGCCCCGTGGTGAGGCTGCACAGCCCCCTGGCCCCCTGTACCTCCTCGCAGTTCTGCAGCTCATTCACCCAGAACTTGGCTCGCTGGAAACTGCCACTGTCAGTGAGATCTGGAGAGAGGAATCAGGGTCTGCTGACACTGCTCCTCAGAGCCTGACCCGCTGGGGCCACCACCACCCCGGCCCGGGACCGGTGCAGCCCGTCGCAGCAGCTGGCTCCTTCCCCTTCCCCTTCTCGATGCCCTTACCGTAGCAGACGACGGCAGCCCGGGCTCCCCGGTAGTAGATGCGGCTCATGGCCTCATAGCGCTCCGAGCCCGCCGTGTCCTGGGGGCGACAGGGAAGGTACAGGGGTCGGAGGGTCTCAGGGGTCCCTGAGCCAGGGGGTGGCTGGGAATGTCAGCGGGGCGCTGCCACAGCCCTCGGCCCTGCACTTACCCAGATGCCCAGGGTCACTGTCTGGTCCCCCACGGACATCACCTTAGCCACAAAAGCGGCTCCGATCGTCTGCAAGCGAAGCGACAGGAGCGGTGGGAACCAGCCCCGGCATGCGGGGGCAGCTGGCCTGGGAACACGGTGGAAACCGGCGCAGGGACACGGGGAAATTCACGCCGGGGCGTGGGGAAGGAGGGTGAGGAAACGAGCGGAGCGACCCGCGGGCGCGGGAGGGATGCGGTGGGTACCGGGCACGGGGGGGGACAACACGAGGGGACGCCGACCCAGAGACGTGGGTGGGAAACGGGGAGACCACGGGCAGGACGCGGGGGTGAAACGCGAGGAGGATGGGGTCATCCCGGGGAGGCGAGGGGGACACGGGAGGCGCCATCCCGGGGCCGCGCCGCAGGAGCGCGGGGCCGCCCGGTGCCGGTGTGTCACTCACGTTCTGGTAGGGCCCGGCGCGGAAGCGGCCGTGGGCGCAGCGCTCCACCNGGGATTGGGATTGGTGCCACCTCCCGTCCCCAGCCCGGCCCCTTCCCCGGGGGTCCCGCGGGCTCCGGCCCTCGGGGATGGGTGTCCCGCACCACCAGTGCCCTGCGGGCAGCTGCTTCCTCCCTCCCTTAATCCCTCAGCGCCTGATGATTCCCAGCCCCGGGGGAGAGCTGGCGAGGAGCGGGGCTTGATGTTTTCTTCTTCATTTTAGCAAACATGTCCTGACCGAAGACATCGTGCACCGGGAGGTGACGCCGGACCACAAGCTGCTCTCTCGGCGGCTCCTGACCAAGACCAACCGGATGCCGCGCTGGGCAGAGCGTTTCTTCCCAGCCAATGTCGCCCACTCCGTCTACATCCTGGAGGACTCTATCGTGGACCCCAAGAACCGAACCATGACCACGTTCACCTGGAACATCAACCACGCTCGTCTCATGGTAGGTGCTGCTGCCGGGCGGGGGTGTGGGGGTGGAAGGGGCCCAGCAGTGCCCACGGCCGGGCTGTGCCTCGTACAGGTGGTGGAGGAGCGCTGCGTGTACCGGGTGAACCCCGAGAACAGCAACTGGACCGAGGTCAAGCGGGAAGCCTGGGTATCTTCCAGCCTGTTTGGCGTCTCGCGGGCCATCCAGGTGAGCACTGCTCGAGCAGTGAAGCTGCTGCTCGCCCCTGCTCTACCCTTTCCTTGTGCTGGTGTTTACACCCGTTCCCCTTGTTCCCCCCCATTCTCGTGAGCTCTTGAGGCACCCAGAACCATCACTGTGAAAGTCGCTGTGACTTTTCAAGCTGGGACAAAGCCGCAGGGGCTGTGACAGGGCTGCTCACACATTTACTGATTTTTCCCTTGCAGGAGTTTGGTCTGGCCAGGTTCAAAAGCAACGTGACCAAGAGCACTAAGGGATTTGAATACGTGCTAGCAAGAATGCAAGGTGGGCACCAAGGGCAGGCTGGGGCTGACGGGTCTCTTGGAGTTAGAGGTCACACTGGCAACGCTCCAGTCCATGGGCAGGTTGTGGCTTGAACTAATCTGACTGTGAAATCCTCGCCCCTTGCCTTTGCCCTGTGTCTTGGCACAGCCTGCCCTTCCTGAGAGGAGCAGCCCAGCAGTGATTGCAGGGCCGGGCAAGGGTGGAGTGCAGGCAGGAGGGGATGGATGGCAGCAGTCACGTGCCTGTGGTTCCCCTTTGCGACGTGCCCTGACGTGCTGGGGTCAGGAAGGCTGGGCTCATCTTCCTCCCTGTGTGGGGAAGTGTCTCAGTGGCAGGGCCGGTCTGGCCGGCACTCCTGTGGGGTTAATGGCTTCCGTGTTATAGGAGAAGCTCCATCCAAAACACTGGTGGAGACAGCCAAGGAAGCCACCGAGAAAGCCAAGGAAACAGCTCTGGCTGCTACGGAGAAAGCCAAGGACCTGGCGAGCAAGGCAGCCACCAAGAAGAAGCAGTACGTGTGAGGGGCCAGCTGCACCAGGACAGATAGGAGACTCCTTAGATTTTATATTTTTAAAGATACTGTATAAATCTGACAATCAGCTGCTGTTTGACCCTTTCTGAGATGTAATTATCATTAAAGAATCTACTCCCACCTCTGATTTGGCTGAGGCTGGCTTGGCTAGAGCAGAGCTCAGCGCTGCTCTCCACTCTAGGGGTCCAGCCGTCTGTAGGTAAGACACAGACCAGGGTTTTACCAAGTTCCTTTACTATAAAGTGTAGAGTCTGTACAAGAGAGCAGGGTGGCTGCGGGAGCACAAAGGCAGGTTGCTTAATGCACTCATTTCCCCTTCTGGCGCTCCAGGGGCAGGAGAGCCTTCCTGTAGTCATGTCTGCAGTGGGCAGCACCACCCCATACCCATGCCAGGCAGCCCCCAGACTGCCTGGGGGTGCACAGGGGGAGGCAGGAGGGTGTCCTGGTGACAGCCAGGCCTTCTTCCAGCACCTCTTCCAGCACCTTGTGGTGCACAGTGGGTGCCACAGCAGAGTGCCAGCCCCATGCACCCAGTGCCACAGCCAGTGCCACCCAGCTGTAGGGGTGAAGCTGGACTGTTGCCCCCAGCTGTGGCCCCTTACCCTGGCAGCTGTGCTGAGGCTGGCAGAGGCTGGGTTTCCAGCAGGAGGGAGGCAGGCAGGCAGTGCAGGGAAGGCAGTGGGCACTGTCAGGATGTGGGGCTGTGGGGGCTGGAGTAGCTGTGGTCCCTCCCGGTGCCAAAGCTGGGCAGCAGGTCCCCGCTGAACACCACGCCATCCACCTCTACCTCGGCATCCTCTGAGCACGGGGGGGAGGCCAGGTCAGGCCCTTGGCTGCTTTCCCTTCCTGCCACCCTTATTCTTTATTTCTTTCCCCTCTCTTACCTCCCTCGGAGGGCTCTGAGAACTGGGATGAGTCCAGGCTGTCAGCCCGTGCCCGTTCCCCGTCAGTGGGCAAGAGCAACAACTCAAGCCGCCGCTGCAGGCTCCGCTGCCGGTCCCGCAGCCGGTCCTTGGCCCTTCGTGCCCTCAGCTCCTGCTCCTCCAGTCTCTGTGGGGACCCGGTGAGCCATGAGCGGGGACCGAGCTGGGCGGCCCTGTTGCCACGCAGGACGCCCCGGGCGGTGCCGGGGCCACCAGCCCCTCTCACCTGGATGTGAAGCCGGGCACGGTGCAGGAGGCTCAGCGTTGTGGAACGGGACGGCCCCGCACCCACCGGCACCTGCTGCTTCAGCCGCTCCAGGCAGCAGCGGAGCTGGGCTCTCCTGCGGCCGGGCAGGGGGGGAACGACACAGGGGTCAGACACGGAGGGGCAGGGGCTCCACCACCCCCTGCCCCGCCGCTCTTCCCCTGCGCCCCCGTACCTGTGCTTCTCCAGCGCGTTGTGCACCGACCTGCGGAAGAGACCGCGGTGATCAGCACCGTCACCACCGGCCGCCGCCATCCACCNGGGTAGCCACGCCCCCCCGGCCTCAGGCCGCGCCCCATCCCAGTAATTGTCACCCTTAGTCACGCCCCCAGGTCACGCCCCCCGGGAAGGTGCGCTCGCTCCGGTGCCCGCGCACGTGCGCGCCCGGTGACGCGCGGGGTGCGGATCGCCGTGTCCGCCCATGCGAGCCGGGCGGGAGCGCGCACGCCCTGCTGCCCCCTGCCCTGCATGCCCCACCCCGCCGAGTCCACGGGTGTCCCCACACCGGCCGCGCCCACCAGCACCCCGGGAATCGCCGCGGCCCAGCGCCACGCGGCCCAGACAGACGGGTTTATCGCTTTATTAAAATCCATCGGGTGGAGGCGATTGGGAGGGAAGGGGAGCACCGGGCCCCAGGCGCCGGGCACGGCACGGCACGGCACGGGCGGCCCCGGGGCACCCGCTGTCATGTGAGGGCTGTTTGCAGCTTCTCAGGCCAGGCCCCGGGGGGAGACTCTGCCCCGGGCCCAACAGCAGCCAAAGTTCACCTGAAAAAAAACCACCACGAAGCACATTTCCAGCCGGGGGGCAGGTGCACGGCCGCAGCAGGCAGCTCGCCCAAAGCAGAGCAGGCCACGGTGCATCAGCAGAGGCGGTCCTGCACCCACCATCACCCACATGGGCTGTCACGGTGTGTGGGGTCCTGCCCCTGTGCATCGGGGGGAAGCCTAACACCATGTGGGGGGGTCCTGCCGCCATGCCCACCAAGCTCTGAGGAGNCATCCATCCATCCATCCATCCGCTCACCTGACGCTGCCCACGGCCCGGCGCGACGGCGCGGGGCAGAGAGCGGCGTAGCCGTGCTCGGCCTCGGCCAGGCCGAGCGCGTGTCGGTACNACAGACGGGTTTATCGCTTTATTAAAATCCATCGGGTGGAGGCGATTGGGAGGGAAGGGGAGCACCGGGCCCCAGGCGCCGGGCACGGCACGGCACGGCACGGGCGGCCCCGGGGCACCCGCTGTCATGTGAGGGCTGTTTGCAGCTTCTCAGGCCAGGCCCCGGGGGGAGACTCTGCCCCGGGCCCAACAGCAGCCAAAGTTCACCTGAAAAAAAACCACCACGAAGCACATTTCCAGCCGGGGGGCAGGTGCACGGCCGCAGCAGGCAGCTCGCCCAAAGCAGAGCAGGCCACGGTGCATCAGCAGAGGCGGTCCTGCGCCCACCATCACCCACATGGGCTGTCACGGTGTGTGGGGTCCTGCCCCTGTGCATCGGGGGGAAGCCTAACACCATGTGGGGGGGTCCTGCCGCCATGCCCACCAAGCTCTGAGGAGAGTCACGGGGCCGAGGTGCTGCCCAGCAGCCCCAGAGCGACCCTGGGCACCCATCTGTGTGGCCTCCTGTGATGCAGATCTGGCAGAGGGGCTCTCACTGGCTCCGTGCGCAGCGGGATGTGGGCGGGAGGTGTGTAGTGTAGCAGTGGGTGCAGACACGCACGGGTTTGCTCTGGCCATAGTGGGGCAGCACTGCGGTATTCGGCGAGCAGCGGGCACAGAAGATCTGCCGGGAGGCCAGAGAGGGGCTGAGCAGAGTCGGGTCTCTCGCCAACCCCACATGCCCCATCCCAACCCCGTCCTACCTTCCCGCAGCTGCGGCAGTGGTGCCGGCGGCGCAGCAGGGTGAAGGGTGAGCGGCAGGCAGAGCAATAGCTGCACGTGCTGTCCGGCACCCACTCGGGCAGGTGGCGGCCACCTGCAGGGCAAAACACATTGGTAAAAACCCCTCAGCCTGGCTCCCCTCACAGCCAGATTCCCTAAGGCAGGATGGGGCAGGATCAGCCCCAGCCTCATACCCTGCCACAGAGCCATGGCAGCTGGGCAGCCCCTTACCTGCCCTCCGGAGCCCGGCAGCCTCTGCAGAGCTGGAGCACAGTGGGCAGTCAGCCACACGAGGAGCATCTGTCACACAGGAGTCACCATCTTTCTCTTCTGTGGGGACAAGGGTTGTGGTCCAGACAAGCTGGAGCTGGGTGGGCACTATGGCCACGTTTTTCCCAAGCCTGGGGCTGTGGCCTTGTCTCACCAGGGATGGGCAATGGGCAGGGCAGAGAGGAGCAGTCGCACATGTCCCTGGGGATTACTCACTGCTGTCACTCTGCTCCTCCGAGGGCTCCGCCTGCGAGCACACGATCTTGAAGACCGTTTTCAAGATGCTTCGCATGTCACTGGCAAAGTTGGTCTGGAGCTGATCAGCCACCCCTACACCAGGAGGGTGGAAGGTCAGGGTGGTGGGGGGATCAGGGTGTGCTGGGGGCTTGGCTTGGGGGTCACTCACCTGAGATGCAGACAAAGAGGGTGTGCAGCATGTCCTTGGTGCTGCTGTAGCGGGAGCGCAGCTCCGAGCAGCGGGCACCTGGTGCGGCATCAACCCCCACTCCTGGGTGGCTCCCAAGGGGCTGGGGGCTGTGCAGGGGTGAGGTGACCATTACACCAGGAATGGTACAAGATATCTCTGTCCCAGTGGACAGGGATTTGCTGTCTTGGCCTTGTTCCTTGCCCACCACACACCCCCGCTGCCAATTGGTGCTCAGGTCATCCTCCATACTAGGGGGTCCCAGTCGTGCTGTGCAGGTCGGGGGTGGTTGGGTGGCATGAGGGACCTCCACAAGACTGAAGGGAGCAGGGGCGTCCACACTGGGCACAGCTGCCCCCCAAGCTGGGGAGGTGTCCGCACTGCAGGGATCCTCCTGTTCAGCTGTGCACAGGCTCCTCTCCAGCAGGCAGAGCTCCTCCGCTGACAGCACCCACAACAGGTCCCTGCAGTGAGGGGTTGGCATCAGCCCCATGTCACAGCCCCACTGCTGCCCCACAGCCCCACCCATCGCCCCCCACTGCACACCTGATCTTCTTCAGGAGGTTGTAGAAGGGGCTGAAGACCCGGGACATCTCCTCAGGGCTCCGCTCCAGGCTGAGGGGACCCTCGGGGTAGATGAGGAGACCACTGCGAGGGGACAGAGCCCAATTCATGTTGGGGGTTGCCTGGGACCCCCAACTCCCCATGGGGAAAGGGGGCTGGTACAGGGCAGGGAACATACCCCCTTCTCCAAGGACTGCACCCACCTGATAATGGCCAGGCGAGGGATGGTGAACATCAGCAGTGGTTCATAGCCATCAATCATCTCCTGGGTCAGGTAGCCCAGGTGCAGGGCTCTGGGGACACACAAACACCCTTACAGTGGATCTGAGCCTCAGGATGCTGCTCAGCCCCCACCTGACACACAGTGCCCCTCACTCACCTCTCCACTGTCTCACAGAAGAGCACGATGATCTCCTGCTGCCTGTAGATCTCATCAGGAGACTTCACTGCCACCAGCGAGGACACGTAGCTGGAGAGATGGGGAGACTGTGAGGCCCCTACAGTGCTGGCACACCCCAGCACCCTAACCCTGCCCCTACCTCAGCTCAAACTCTGCAAATAGCCGGTCAAATTGGATGAGCACAGCCCGGACAGGCTCTGGGTAGGAGTTGGGCTGGCTCAGGCTCTGCTCCCGCAGCACTGTCCGGACCAGCTCCAGGCTGCACAGCAGATTCCTGGCCTGGGGCCGCAGTTGTGCCCCATCTGACTCCTCCACCTCCAGGAAGGTCCCAGCCAGGAGACACTGCCGGAATAGGGACAGTCAGGAGCCAGCACCCAAGGCAATGCCTAATCCCAGGGTCAGCTCATGGTGGGGTGTCCATCACCCCAGGGAGCTGAACCCCGAGACAGCACCTCCAGGCTCACCTCGGCAGCAAACAGCATGTGGTTCCCCAAGTTGTCCACCAAGAGCTCCTCGGGGAACTTGACCAGGTAGTCACGGCTGTGCCGCTGTGTGGGGATGCACTCCTCCATGATCCGCTCCAGCACGGCCAGCAGGTGAGCCTGGGGAGGGCAGGGGTGTCACCCGCGGCTTCCCGGGGGCACCGAGTCACGCTGGGCTCCGGGCTGCCCCCGTACCTGGCTGAGGTGGAGCTGGTTGAGGAGCACCAGGTACTGCTGCGGGTCCAGTTCGGCATCCAGCCCGTTGATCTCGGCCACCACCCGTGTCACCCTCTCGTCGGCAAAGAAGAACTGGGAGAGCAGGCGTGGGTCGGAGCGCTGCGGGAAGAGCAGAGGGGTGATGGTGGGAGCACCCCTCGTTTCCATATGCTGCGTCAGCGGGATCCCAAATTTCCCATTCCTCCACAGTCGCGGAGGGATCGGACCCCACGGATCCACAAACACCTATTCGAGCAGGTACGTGGGACCTCCCACGGCAGCTCTGGCTCCTCCCGGGGAGCGCCGTCCTCCCCACCCACCCGTGCCTCAGTTTCCCCGAGGGCAGAGCAGGATGAACAAGCTCAGCCGCATCCCGGCAGCTTTGGCACCGATCCGTGCGTGGCTGTAAACACCGGGAAAGGTCCTCGGGAGTCCCCTCGCTTCCTCCTCCCGCTCTACCCCGAGAGACCCCCGCCACCGCCCTGCGCCCGGGATCGCCGGAGCCCCTGGACCACCCCGACGGGGACCGCCCGGGAGCTCCGCCAGTCCCCGCGCAGGGAGGGCGGCCCCGGTGCGACCCCCTCGGTCTCACCTTGGGTCGGCGGAGCCATCGGCGGAGGGCAGCGGGCAGCATGGCGCGTCCCGCAGCTCTGCCGCCGCCCGGCTCCCCGCGCCCGCCGCTCGCCGACGGGGCGGGTCGGCACCGGGCACCGCCCGGGGGGCGGATCGGAGCGGTGTCCGCCCAGTCCCGGCACCGGGACGACCCGTCCGCTCCTCGACGGACCGGTTCTCTGTGATGGGAAGGGTGAGGGTGCGTCTCCCGTGGGGCGGGATGGGTTTCACCGCCGGCTTTCTTTCCCGGTCTCGGTTCCTGTCGCAAATTCTCGACTGTATCCCCGGCTGTCCTCACCCGGTTCCTCGCTCCCCGCAGCCCAACTTTCCGGGGACAGGGACACGCCAGAACTTCCCACAGTCCCCCGAACATTCCCGAAGTGATGGGCGGCACCAGGAGAGGCACCCGCAGGCACCTTTACTGTGCAGAGCGTGGGGTTCTGAGCGGGAAAATGCAGTGGGAAGAGGGTAAAGGGTAGGAAAAAGAGGAACCAAGCGGCCAAGAAGAGGTCCCGGGTGTTACTCGGCGTGTTGGGCACAGCAAACCTCCCCGGCTGTGCCAAAGGACGTGTTTGCTCCAGACCTGGCACTGCTGGCCACAGGATGTGGGTGCCGATAACTCGGGTGGCTGAAAGCCTAATGGGGTGGATTCATGGGTAAAAAATCCGTGGAGGATGGTTGAACAAACACGGCGGCGGCACCTCCTCGGCTTCAGAAAGTCTCTGAGTCATGGCAGTGCCCGGGCTGTCCCGGACGTGTGCAGGTGTGGGGCTGGCCCCGGGGTTGGGGCTCCGTGTGCACCCCACAGACTCCAGCTCTGTTTTCAGCCGTGTCCTGTTCCCATGGATGGGGATCCTTGTGCACACCGTGAGACCGGAGCCCTGCTGGTCCCACAGGTCCCAGCAGATCTGGGCACCACAGTGTAAGAAGGACATAAAACTGTTAGAGAGTGTCCAAAGAAGGCTGCAAAGAGTCTAGAGGGGAAGTCACATGAGGAGTCCCTTGGTCTGTTCAGCCTGGAGGAGACTGAGGAGAGACCTCATAATGGGCTACAGCTTCCTCAGGAGGGGCAGCCAAGGGGCAGCTCCAATCTCTGCTCTCTGTCGTAGTGAGAAGACCCGAGGGAATGGCTGGAGCTGTGTCAGGGAAGTTTAGGTTGGGTATTAGGAAAAGGTTCTTCACTCAGAGGGTGGTGGGGCACTGACCAGACTCCCCGGGCAAGTTGTCATGGCCCCAAGCCTGCCAGAGCTCCAGAAGAATTTGGACAATGCTCTCAGGCACAGGGTGAGATTCTTGGGGTTGTCCTGTGCAGGGCCAGGAATTACAGAATCATAGGATAGTTTGGACGTGACCTGAAAGATCATCTCGTTCCATCCCTCTGGTATACACAGGGACACCTTCCACTAGACCAGGACGCTCCAAACCCCGTCCAACCTGGCCTTGAACACCTCCAGGGATGGGCCAGCCATGGCTCCTCTGGGCAACCTGTGCCAGGACCTCCTCACCCTCACAAGGAAGACTTTTTTCCTAATACCTAATCTAATCCTGCTGTCTTTCAGTCTGAACCCAAGGAGCTGCGCTGCGATGATGCAGCCGGGGACACAATCATGATCCACCCGCGATCGCGACTGAGGCACCGGCGCCTTTCGGATCCGCGGGAGCGTCGGGGGGCGGACTCGAACTCGCGGCGTTGCCGCTGCTCCCCCTGCCCGCCAGGGGGCGCAGCGCTGCCCTCTCGCAAGATGGCGGCGGCGGCTTCAGCTCCCCGAGCGCTNCAGGTACTGGGGTAGCGCTGCGGCGGGCACGGGGCTGGCTCCGAGCGGGCTCAGCCTGGGCGGGGACGGGACCCTGCCCCTTGCACCCCATCCCCCTCCGGCCCTGCCCCATCCCCGCCCCGACCCCCGACTCGGAGCATCCCTGCGGATGGGGCTCGGAGCGTTCCCACAGCGCCCCGCGGTAGGGCCCAGCCCTGCCACAGCCCAGCCACAGCCCTGCCGCTGGGCGATGGCAGGTGGCTCCAGCATCCTCATTCAGCGCGCCTCTGGCTGTCTGACATCTCTGCTGGACACACCTGGCTGCCGCCACCTGCTCCGGGTTGTGGGCAGGGAGGCGAGGGTGGGCGCCGGGCGTGGATGTGCTGGGTGGATTGGGGACAGCCGTGGTGTCACCTGCCGTGGTGTCACCCGCCGTGGTGGCTGTGTCAGCTGGGATACGGGGTGGCCTGGTTGCTCCCCCCTCGCCATGGGTGGGCAAGGGGGCTGTGCCCCTACTCTGCTCTCCTTGGCCTCTGACCTTTTCTTCACCTTGAGCCTGCAGACGCCATCTGTTTGGCAGCAGCAGTTCAATGCACGGCTCATTGTGGCAGGGCCCCGCTGCGCCGGCAGACAATGGGGGCCCCCTCGCCCGCGCCACGCCGGGCTCGTCACGGCTGTCAGGGCTCCAGCGAGCCCGAGGGATGCAGCCCGGCTCCTGCAGGGAAGCCCCAACCTGGCTGTGCCTGTGCGGGGGAGCGTGAAGCAGCACGGGGGGCTGCACCCCACCCTGGCGCATCAATGCCGCTGGCTGTGCAGAACAAAGAGGCGGGAGAGAGGGCTTGGGGCTCTTGGGTGACACAGTGGGGGCATCTCTGATGGCGAGGAGGGAGAGCTGAGGCTGCCAGACCCACTCTTCATATCCCTGTGTGGGATTTCTATGGATTTTGCTTTGCCATGCAAATCTCCTCAGTGTCACTGTACCAGAGGTGATGGTGCGAGTTGCTGATGGCTTCCCAGCCTTCCTTGGTGGCAAGGCTGACTCTTTGGCATGCTGTGATCTTCCCAGAAGTCCAAAACACTCCCAGCTGGCACATAGCAGGTTGGCAGCAGCTGGTCAGCCTGAGGCTGCTCTGCTCCAGTGGGAGAAGGTGCAATGCCACATGTAGCCTACAAGAATTTCCCTGGTTTGGTGTCAGCGTCCTGAGGTCTCCTTCACTGCCTCATCTGCCCCACATCTGCGCTGGATCACACCTGGGTGACTCACAGTCTGTGTGTCCTTCCTCAGGTGCTGCCCACCGCCAACCAGTCCGTGCAGACGTGCTGCCTGCTCTGTCACCGGGAGCGCAAGGACTGGGGAGGGCCATCCCACAATGGGCTGGTTTCACCAGGCGAGAGGCTGCCACCAGACTTTGTGCCAACGCTCGTGCAGAACCTCCTGGGAGAAATGCCACTGTGGATCTGCCAGAGCTGCCGGAAGAGCGTGGAGGAGGAAGAGCGACGGGCGGTGCAGGAGCAGGCCCTGGCGGTACGCGGTTACGCAGCTGAGGTTGGAAAGCTGGGGCTGCAGCTGTGAGAATGTGGCACTGACCACGCCATGGCACTGACTGAGTGTGTGGGCCCCATCCTCACTCTGAGCTGAGCGTCCCAGACATCCCAGCCTTCACTTTCCTGCTCAGGGCTGCCTCTGGCTCAGCAGGGACAGGCCCTGTTGGGGCGGTGTGTGGTGCTGTGGAGGCTCATCCAGCAGCCTGCTGTGGCTTGGGGCTGCCGGGCTGGCAAGGCTGACAGTGGCACTGCTTTCCTGCCAGCCCCGCTCTGCTGTGTGTTGTGCCGCGTCCCCCAGCCCCAGGGCTGCTCCCTTTGTGACGCAGAGAAAGGCTGTGGCTGCCAGGGCAAGTGCCTGCCTGTGCATGGAGCTCGGGTAGAGGAGCTGCCTCCTGCCTGGCTTTATTTAACCCTGCCCTGGTGTGAGTGGGACCAGCACAGGCATGTGGCCCGTGGCATAGTCCAGCTTCTGTGAGACAAGCTGTGTTGATGCTGGATGGAGGGGGTGTGTATCACTCCCAAGACAGTGACAGAAGTGGTTCTCATGAGCTGAGCCCTTGCTGCAGTGGAGGGAGTCTTGGTGCTGACACCCTGGGGCCAAGGGTGTCCCTTCAGCCACTTCACTCTGTTTCCTTTGATAGGTCTCGTTATCCCACACATCCTGCAAGTCACAGTCTTGTGGGGGTGGCTCACACTCCTCTTCCTCCTCCTCCTCGTCTTCTTCCTCCTCGTGCCACGGGAACTCAGGGGACTGGGACCCCAGCTCGTTTTTGTCTGCTCACAAGCTCTCGGGCCTCTGGAACTCGCAGCACACCAACGGGACCGTGCAGGGCAGCCCCCTTGGGACCCCCCCAGCTGCACTAGGTGAGTTGAAGCCGGCTGCAGGGTTGAGCAGAGCTTTCTGCCCAGTTTTTGTCTTAGGTGGTTTCTTTGTGGGCAGGGGTGGGCAGGCTGAGTCTCTTAATCTCAGTACCAGCAGCACATTGGGCCCCTTTAGAAAAGGCAGGTGGTGCTGGGATTCAGCCCTAGCTCCGCTTTCCTTCCAGGCGACAAGCACTCCGGCCTTGCTCTGTCTCCAGAGTGCGCCAGCCAGGTGTCGGCCATGGCGCTGGGACTGAAGGCGTGTCCCTACAGCCACACGGCCTCTGCCACCTCCAGCAACGCCACACCAGGCTCACCTCTGCCTACCTCACTTGACTTCTGCAAGACGCTGCCGAAGCAGTTCAAAAGCTTGTGCCGGAGGGCCACCCCGCCAGGTGCGTGCCCAGGGACAGCACCAGCCACAGCCTCCCGGCCTGCTGCTTGCCCTGCTCTCTGTTGGGCAGGGCTGGATCCTGTGGGGGAGGCACACTGACCCCAAGGCTCTGTATGAGCAGGGATGGCTTCTATCCCAAGCACTCTGATGTCTGGGAGGAGAAACAGCTTGTGCAAAGGTGGTGGGTGGCTCTGAGCATGGCCCATGCAGCACAGCCAGTGTCTGACTGTCTCTGCTCCTGCTCCTCTGCAGGTGAGGCCTTCCACTCCTCAGAGCATCATCAGCACTCCGACCTCACTGCTCCTCCCAACAGTCCCACCGGCCTCCCCTCCCAGCCACCGGCACTGATCCCCTCCAAGCAGACACCTCCCCATGCGGGGCCCTTCGGCTCTCCACCGCACATCCCGCTGGGCACCTCCTCGCAGGCCGCGCTCTTCCCTGCTCCCAGTGTGCAGGCAGCAGCCCCTAAGCCAGTGTCTGAGTCCCCTCCAGCCGGCGCGGCCTCACACAGCCCAGGGCCCTGCAAGAGCCCTCACCTGCCCCCTGCCAACGTCCCGCTGCTGAAGATGCCGCCACCGCTGTCGGGCTGTGCTCATCCCTGCAACGGGCACTGCAGCACTTCGCTCATCTCTCCTCCCGCCTCCCACCAGCTGCCCAGCACCAACAGGTGAGTCAAGGAGCCCTGCCTGCTTCCAGCCTCTCCTTGCAGGGCCACATGCCTTTTCTCCCATCCCTGCTCATGGATGCACTTTTTCCTGTGGAGGTACTGGCCACCCTGCCATGGTGGTGCAGGAAGTTGCTGTCTTTGTGGGCCAGTTGGCTGCTGCAGAGCCCTGGTCTCTGAGGGTCAAGCTCTTTCTCTCTCAAACATGTGTTCTCCCTGTGGTTGTCCTTTGGTTCTGTGGTGCAGAAGAGTCTGTGCTTGCTCCTCCTCCAGCTAAAAGACCCAAAGAAACTACCTGGTCAACCTGCTGTTGGCCAACAGGACCTATATCAGTGAGACCTGTCAGGCAGTTGTGGCACTGAGTAAAGATATTCGAGAAGATGAAGCCTGTGGACTTGTTCTGCCCACCTGGTCCCCCGGCCCTCTCTGGGCCGCCCATGCCCTGGAAGAGAGCACAGTGGTTCCTCTCTGCTAATTAGCTCTCCCTGTGGAGAGCCAATCGAGTCCTGAGCTGGATCTTGAGGAATGATACTGTGGGATGTGCCCTGGCCTCCCTGTCTCTGTGCTGGGTAGCCTGTGCCTGTGTGAGCTGGGCCTGCCTGCACGTGGGGATGTCTGGCAGCTGCACGCAGTCCCAGCGTTCCTCACCTGTGCTACCTGCCACCCCCAGTGAGTACCACACCCTGCCCTGCTCCCAGCCCAGGGCCTGGCAGGATGCTGCTCGCTGCGGCTCTGCTGCACCAGCCTCCTGCTGGCCAGAATGCAGGGGAGGGGGGTTTGTCCTGCAAATCGTTCTGCTTGGGCACAAGCTTCCCCAGGAGGGCTGTTCCTACATGCATAGCAAGGGGCAGTTAATAATCTCAATTTTTCAGATCCCCAGTGCCTGCTCACCTCTCTCCCTTCTCCCGTTCTCCTCAGGGACTCCTCTTGCAAAGGGCATAAATTCCCAAACGGTACCAGCTGCCACCCTCCTCAGCCCTGTGAGGCAGATGAGGGACTCGGGGAGGATGAGGACAGCAGCTCAGAGCGCAGTTCCTGCACCTCCTCCTCCACCAACCAGAAAGATGGGAAGTTCTGTGACTGCTGCTACTGTGAGTTCTTCGGCCACAATGCGGTGAGTGAGGGGCTGGTCTGCAGCCACCCCCAGTCCTTCCTCTACGTGGGGAGGCATCACTTGGTCCTTGTGCCCAGAGTGTGGAGGTGGGCAGGTCTGGCCACGGCTGTTTCCTGTGAGCACGCACATCCCCCACTTCCCTTCTACCCTGCTTCATCAGCCTGCTGGTCCCTCGCTCCT
Organism: Drymodes brunneopygia; assembly: GCA_013400955.1. NCBI lineage: Eukaryota > Metazoa > Chordata > Aves > Passeriformes > Petroicidae > Drymodes > Drymodes brunneopygia. Next base: position 86,516 of record VZTZ01008487.1, on the reverse strand, counting down.
GACTCGCAGCCGCCTGCCCAGCCCCAGGGCTCGGAACAGCTGGCCAAGCCCTGTGGCTTCATGGTGGAAGAGTTCAGTAGGGCTGTGCTGACTTGTCTCGCTGAGACCGCGGGGAAGGGAGTGGCTGGAAGGTCGGGGGGGTGCTGTTGGGGGAGCCAGGGCTGCCTGCCCCTCACGCTGGCTGGTGCCTGACTGACAGCATTCGCCTTCCACAGCCCCCAGCCGCTCCCACGAGCCGCAACTACGCTGAGATCCGAGAGAAGTTGCGTTCTCGCCTCACCAAGAGGAAAGAGGAGCTGCCACAGAAACTAGGGCACAACAACAGCTCAGGGGAACCCGCTGTGGACCACCGCAATGTGGATGAGCTGCTGGACTACATCAACAGCACAGAACCCAAGCCCTTGAACAGTGCCAAGGCAGCCAAGCGGGCACGGCACAAGCAGAAGAAGAAGGTGAGGCTGAGCAGGGGCTGGGGCTGCAGAAGGGCCGGGCAGGGCTATGCTGCTGGCAGGGCTTTTCCTTCTCTCCCTTGTATCCATTTGGGTTCTTGAATTCTGTGTCACTCTCACCCAAGGTGGCAGCATTGCCTGGCCCCCTGTAGGGCTCCCCCTGCCTCTGTTCCTGCAGAGGATGGCCCAGCCCTCCTGAGTGCTTTGGGCTGCACTGTCCAATCTGCTCCATGCCACACCTCTAACACCATGTATCTCTGCTAGGGAGAGGTGATGCCATGATGGCTCTTTCTGGTGCTTGGTGCCCAGAGTAGTGTCAGGTGTGCAGTGTCCAGCTGTTGCAGTGGCCGTGGGGGACATGTGACATTTCAGGGGCTGTGGAAGACAGGGGGTGGCTGTGCTGTGCAGCTGCCCTTGGGTTTGCTGTCAGGGAAAGCTGGAGCAAAGCTCTGTGTCCTGCACCCGTTGTTCTGTGGCCCAGCCCAGATGATCCTCATGGCATGTGTGTTGCAGGAGAAGGAGAAAGCCCAGCTGGAGGCGGAGGCTCAGAAGCGGGCAGAGCGTGCCCCTGCAGCCAGCCAGGCCAGGGAGCCGGCCGAGGAGAAGCTGCTGGAGTGGCCAGAGCTGGAGCTGGAGCGGGTGAACAGCTTCCTCAGCAGCCGGCTGCAGGAGATCAAGAACACCATCAAGGACTCCATCCGGGCCAGTTTCAGCGTCTACGACCTCAACCTGGATGTCAATGACTTCCCCAAGAAGGCAGCTGTCCTGGAGCAGAAGAACCTGCTCTCCAACCTCAATGGGTCATCTGACCTGCAGGACATAGACCTGGCGCTGGCCCCTCTCAGCCTGGGCCCTGCCAAGAGCCACACTCTGCTGCGGGGCGAGCTGGGATCCCGATGGAGCGAGGGGCCCGGGGAGCCCCCACCAGCCCCGCCGGCCGAGAACGGTGTGGTGAAACGGCTCAGCGCCGTGCCCAGCCTGTCCCGCATGATCTGGGTGCAGTCCAAGGCTGCGGACTCTGCCGCGGACGGCAATGGGCTGAGCCCGGAGCCCAAGGAGGGACCGCAGCCCAAGGGGCCGGAGCCGCCGGAGTCACTGCCCACAGGGAGCCGGCAGCGCAAGAACAAGCGGCAGAACGGGCAGGCGAAGAAAGGGGAGGGCAGCACTCCTGTGCCCAGCGGCCAGGCCCGGCTGGAGAGCCTTGGTGTGAAGGGGCAGGTGCTGGGCACCAAGCACCCTTCCAAGGCCAGTGCCCCGGAGCCACAGCGGGCAGGTAGCTGTGCTGAGCCTGGGGAGAGCGGCAAGGGGCAGCCTTGGGGCTGCAGCAGCGCTGCCAGGGCGGAGAAGGAGAGAACCGGCGAGTGGAAAGGCCGCAGGGGAGAGGGCAAAGCGGAGCTGCCAGAGCCGGTGCCGCAGCAGCCACCTGCCCTGGCCACCCACCTTGCCCTGGGGGGCTCCCCCCAGCCCAAGGGCAAGAGCAGGAAGAGCCGAAACAAGGTGGAGAAATCCAATACCTCGATTGGTGAGTGCTGGAAGCGCCGCTCTTCACCACCATCCTCGCGGTGCCCCCTTGCCCAGCTGGCAGCCCCCCTTCCCTGCCCTGCAGCGCTGACTCTCTGCTCTGCTTCCCCAGATGATGTGTTCCTGCCCAAGGACCTGGACGGGGCAGAGATGGACGAGACTGACAGAGAAGTGGAGTATTTCAAGAGGTGAGGGGGAACCCTGACAGGCTGAGCTCTGCCAGTTGGGCTGGAGGCATGAAGGGGCTGAGAGCTGACTGGGGCTGGGGTCACGGAGGGTCTGGGGGTCCCTAGGGGCTGGGAGCTGACCGGGGCTGTCCTCTCCCTGTCAGGTTTTGCCTGGACTCGGCCAAGCAGACGCGGCAGAAGGTGGCCGTGAACTGGACCAACTTCACCCTGAAGAAAACCACTTCCAGCGCAGCCCAGTGAGGTGCGGAGGGGCCACCCCCACCCACCCCCGGCCGCTNCGGCCGCTCGCCTCTCCTCACTGTGCCCCCCGCCTCACCCTGTTGGGGTCCCCTCCTTCGCGGGGGACCCCGGTGCTCTCCTGCCCCGCGGGGACCCCCGGGGCTCCCTCCATCCTCCTGCCCCTCCCCGCGGGGTGATCCCGGCCGTCCCATCCCCCTCTCCGCGTGCACGCGACTCCCCGTGCCGCGGGGAAGGACCGTGCTGGACCCAATAAAGAACTTTTTAATTTTTTATTTTATTTAAACCCCGCTGTCTGCTGCTTTCTGCCGCGCCGGGGAGTTTGGGGAGCAGGGAGGGGGGAGTGAAAAATGTGGAAAGCATTCTGCGCGATTTGGCCGCCGCGGGGACCCGTCGGGCCGAGCCGCAGCTCCCGCACAGTGGCGCGCTCTGCGCGTTGCTAGGCGATGGCGCTGTGCGGGATGACGTCACTTCCTGCAGATTTTCCGGGAAGGAGCCATGGACGCCGTGGCGGAGCGGAAGGTGGGAGCGGGCCCGACCCCCGGTACCTCCCGCTCTGCGCTCCCGGTGCCGCCTCGGGCTCCCCTCACCGCGTGTCTCCCCACAGAGGCAGCGCGAGGAGCCGGCGGACACGTCCGACCTGTCCGGAGAGGATGATGACGACTACGTGCCTTACGTGCCCGTCAAGCAGCGCAAGCAGCAGATGGTAATGGGGTAACGGGGCTGCCCGGGGAGGGCTCCGAGCGGCCCTCCCGCCGCGAGGCCGCTCACTCCGCCTCCACCCGCGTCCTTCCAGTTGCAGAAGCTGCTGCAGATGCGGCGGAAGGTGGTGTCGGAGGAGGAGCAGCGGGACAGCGGGAGCGAGCAGCGCGGGGACGAGGATGACATCCCGCTGGGGCCCCAGTCCAACATCAGTCTGCTGGACCAGCACCAGCACCTCAAAGAGAAGGCGGAAGGTAAGGGAGGAGCTGGTGGCGGGACTGGGTGGCTTTCAGGGGACAGCAAACCCCCTCACTGTTTCTTGGCTCTCCCCCAGCTCGGAAGGAGTCAGCCAAGGAGAAGCAGCTGAAGGAGGAAGAGAAGATCCTGGAGAGTGTGGCAGAGGGCCGAGGTGAGTGGGAGCTCCGTGTCTCAGATCTGTCTCCAGAGCTCCCAGGGCAGCAGGAGAGCTCTTCCCTGCCTTGGGAATGCTCGTGCTCAGGGGTGGGACTGGAGGTGACAATGGGTTCCTCAGTTGGCACTGCCTGGCTTAGCTGAGACGTGGCTGTGACAGTGCTCTAGGCACAGCAGCCCTTAGTGTTCCTTGATGTCCCAAACTGTTTTTCCAAGTAGCTCTCAGTGAGGTTGATGTGGATGTGGAGAGTTTGCTCTGAGTCCCCATCTCTGTTCCTGCAGCTCTAATGTCAGTGAAGGAAATGGCCAAGGGCATCACCTATGACGACCCCATCAAAACCAGGTAGGTTTCACAGCACAGCTCAGGAGGAATTGTCCTTCTGAAAGCATCACTTGATTGTGAATGAGGAGAGCTAGAAGCCTCAGAATCTTGCAGGAACAGTGTAGCTCTGCAGCCTTTTGACTGACTTTATGTCATTATCTTTAAAACCAAAGGCTGTTGAGTCACCTTGGATGTTGTTTTATATACAGTAAGGCTTGGTAAAGCACATTTACGTTAAACTAGAAGGCCTGAGGGTGAATCTTCAGATCTGGGAGGTCACTAATCCAGAAGAAGAGACTGGAGGAGCCTTTGGAGCTGGTGCTGCTTGAGGCAGCGTTGTCAAGGTGGTGATTGATCACAAATTGGACTCAGTGATCTCAGAGGTCTTTTCCGACTTCAGTGATTCCGAGGCAGTCAGGGAGGTGATTAAGGCGTGTCTAAATGTTTTTAGTGTGTCCCATCCACCGTCCATAGACTGTTCTCAGCTGTCAGCTTAGCATTTTCCACTGAGATTTTGGGGAAGGATTTAACACGTGGAACTGGCTCCGATCTGCTCCTATGCTCCACAGAGCCCTGTTTTATCTGGGGGGGATATTGGAGCCTGACAGGGAGTTCCCCTGAATTCCTCCATGGGAGCTGCTGGTTCTGGAGCCTCATTCTGCACCGTGACCTGTTCCTGCTGCTTTCACAGCTGGAGAGCCCCTCGCTACATCCTGGGCATGTCGGAGGCACGGCACGACCGCGTGCGCAAGAAGTACCACATCCTGGTGGAGGGGGAGGGCATCCCACCCCCCATCAAGAGCTTCAAGGAGATGAAGTTCCCAGCAGGTAGGCCAGGAGAGGAGTCTGGAAGGGATCCCACCTTTTTCCTGGCTGCTGGCCTGAGGGTGTTGGTTGCTGGTGGAAGAGCTGCTGAGTGGGAGAAGAGAGGGAATAGTTCAGGTCATGCATTGTCCCTTGTTCTCTGACAGCTATCCTGAGGGGCCTGAAGAAAAAAGGAATCCAGCAGCCAACACCCATTCAGATCCAAGGTATCCCCACAATGTGAGTTTTCTGTTCCCATCCCAGAGTACAGAGCGATTACTCCCATAGCCCACTTGGGTGTGAACCAGACGCTCTTCCCTGGTGACAGCTGCACCCTGTCACCTTGCTGAGCCCTGGAGGTTTGAGCTGTTCCATGATGTTCCTTCTCATTGGCTCTGTTTCCCTGGCAGCCTCTCAGGAAGGGATATGATTGGCATTGCATTCACTGGCTCTGGGAAGACCTTAGTGTTCACCCTCCCGGTGATCATGTTCTGCCTGGAGCAGGAGAAGAGGCTGCCATTCTCTAAGCGAGAAGGACCCTATGGACTCATCATCTGTCCCTCGGTGAGTGTTGGGAGGAGGCTGGGATTGACTTGCAGTGGCAATCCTAAATTCTGCCTGCACGGAGTTGTAGGAATGAGCTGTTTTTGTCTCTGTAGCGGGAGCTGGCCCGGCAGACCCACGGCATCCTGGAGTACTACTGTCGTCTGCTGCAGGAGGATGGGCTGCCCCCTCTGCGCTGCGCCCTCTGCATCGGGGGCATGTCTGTCAAGGAGCAGATGGAGACCATCAAACAGTAAGACCTTCTGGGGGAGTCCATGGGCTGGAGCTGCTCTGTTTTCTGGCAGGGGGCTAAGGGGTGGCACCCTGGCTTCAGGACAGTGTAGGGGTGAAAGGGATGTGCCAGGGAGATGTCCTGCATGGGACAGGAATGCCGAGGGCCTGACTGTGGCCTCCTTTCACCCCACAGTGGGGTGCACATGATGGTGGCAACCCCCGGGCGCCTGATGGACCTGCTGCAGAAGAAGATGGTGAGCCTGGACATCTGCAGGTACCTGGCCTTGGATGAGGCTGACAGGATGATCGATATGGGCTTCGAGGGGGACATCCGTACCATCTTCTCCTACTTCAAGGTATTGAACTGCCATGATAGGAGCACCCTGGAGCTCAATCCTGCACATACCAGGTTGAGTGAGTGCTAAAGGCTTCTTCCCTGTGCAGGGCCAGCGGCAAACCCTCCTCTTCAGTGCCACAATGCCCAAGAAGATCCAGAACTTTGCTAAGAGTGCCCTGGTGAAGCCCATCACCATTAACGTTGGGCGAGCGGGTGCTGCCAGCCTGGATGTTGTGCAGGTGAGGTGTTTGGGTGCTCCCTCATGCCTGTGTGAGAGACCAGAAACATTCATGAGGGCACTTAATGCCTCCCTCTGCCAGGGAGATGGATTTCATGGCCTTCCTTCCTGTCTGGCTAAGGGATACCAAGCAGTGGCCATTCCTCTGCTGCCTGACCCATCCTTCTACTTGTTCCTAGGAGGTGGAGTATGTGAAAGAGGAGGCCAAGATGGTGTACCTGCTGGAGTGCCTGCAGAAAACCCCTCCACCCGTGAGTATGCTGGGGACAATGTGGTCATGCTGGGGCATGGGGGGAGTTGGCAGGGGGGACTCCCTGTGCAGTGTGGGCATGTGACTGAGCCATGCTCCACCTGTAAGCAGGTCCTGGGACCAGCAGTGCTGTGTGCTCTGCTCAGCAAGAGGGAACGGGCTTCCCCAGGGGGCTGTGCTGGTGCCAGCAGTGCCAGCCTGCAGAAAGGGCTCTGATATGATGCCTGTGCTGCTGCAGGTGCTGATCTTCGCAGAGAAGAAGGCAGATGTCGATGCGATCCACGAGTACCTGCTGCTCAAGGGTGTGGAAGCTGTGGCCATCCATGGAGGGAAAGGTCAGTGAGGGTCCCAGGGAGGCCTGGGCTCCTGGTGTGACCCCAGGAATGCGTGTGTCCATGGAAGGTGCCAGCCTGGAGCAGTTGTTGATGGTGTGAGGAAGGGCTGTGGCAGTGTCAGGAGTGAGTTCCATGTTGTATATAGCAGGCATAAACACAGTGCAGGTCCCCGTGGGATCTAGAGGCCCCTCTGCTCCCTCTTTGGGAGAAAGGCTGCCTGAGGAAGCAATGCTTGACCCTGAGGCCATAGGTCTTGCTGCAGTAGGTAGAGCTGGGAACTCTTCCCTCACTGATCTTCTCTGCTGGGCCTTTGCAGATCAGGAAGAACGGACAAAAGCCATTGAGGCCTTCCGGGATGGGAAGAAGGATGTCCTGGTTGCCACTGACGTCGCTTCCAAGGGCCTGGACTTCCCAGCCATCCAGCACGTCATCAACTACGACATGCCAGAGGAGATAGAGAACTATGGTAGGCACTGGGCCTTGTGGGAGGGGTCTGGAGGCCAGCAAGGCTCTGTGCTCATCTCTGCAGGGTCTTGAGGCAGGAATGGTCTGTCACACTGTGTTCACCCAGGGCTGATCCTGTCCCTGTCTCCACAGTGCACCGCATCGGGCGGACAGGACGTTCAGGCAACACCGGCATTGCCACCACCTTCATCAACAAAGCCTGTGGTGAGGAACAGCACAGGGCTGGGGGCTGGAGGAGGCAGCTGGGCAGTGATGGGGGCGTTCTGAGCAAGCAGGATGGCTTTGCCTGACGTACGTCTCTGCCCCTAGATGAGTCAGTGCTGATGGACCTGAAGGCTCTGCTCCTGGAGGCAAAGCAGAAGGTGCCACCTGTGCTCCAGGTGCTGCACTGTGGGGATGAGACCATGCTGGACATCGGAGGTGAGAGACCCCAGGCTGACAGAGGGTCCCCCATGGGGCTGTTGCGAAACCTGGGCTCCCAACAGGACCCTCCAGCTCCCAGTGCCACAGCACTGGGGAGACGCTGGTGTAACCCCTTTGCTCTGGGTTGGGGGCTGCTGTCCTGGTGTGGCACTGTGCTGTCCTAACCCTGACCCTGTCCTTCCCGTTGCAGATGAGCGGGGCTGTGCCTTCTGCGGCGGCCTGGGCCATCGCATCACCGACTGCCCCAAGCTGGAGGCGATGCAGACCAAGCAAGTCAGCAACATCGGCCGCAAGGACTACCTGGCCCACAGCTCTATGGACTTCTAAACTGGGGAGCGTGCTGTTCCACACCCTCCCTGGATGGGTTCCCTTTCAGCCCAGGGGCCTGTCTTGCACTGCTGTGGCCCCTTTTCCAGACTTTTGGTCACTGGGACTGTTGCCAGCTCAGCCTGACGAAGCTCCTGCCCCGGAAGGAAATGTATGGAGCTGTGCTGCAACAGCCCCTTACATCAGTGGTGTGTTGGGCAAGCAGGTAGCGGTGCATCAGGGCAAGAGAAAGCCCCAGGTGGGGTGACTGCTCTGGCCAGCTGCCTGCTGTCTCTGCCAGCCCCCTGCAGTGGTGAGGTCAGCATCTTGTGTTGCTCCTCACAAATCCACCCAGTTTCCCTGGGTCCATCTTCCTCACCTGGATTTATGCATTCTCAGTAGGTGGCTGTTCCCATCTCCCCAGGCATGCTGGGAGGATGCAGTCAGTGTGAGGTGGAGCATGCCATGCTCGTGTCAGGCGCTCCCCAAGGTGCTTCCTGTGCTCTGCCCCCGCGTTCTGCCCCACTGCCCCGCTGTGAGGGGGAGGGCAGGCACATGGACACCTCCTATGGCCCAGCCTCTGTCCCCCATCCCACACCCCAAAAAGGGGAAGTCTCTCTGAGAAGGAAGTCTGCCCCATGCCTTTCCTTTGGCTGCGGCAGTCACATTTTCTCCGCTGCGGGTGGCCCTTGTCCCTGATCCTTGCGCTTGCTGCCAAGGTGAACTGGGCCCATGGAGAGACCAGTGAAGGATGGAATCCTCTATGTGCAGCACTCCAAATTTGGAAAGGTAAAAGGTGGATTTGGGGTTGGTAGAGGGTTTTCCCAGATTTGTCATGACGCCGGGCCTGGGGCTGGGCCCTCAGCAGCTCAGGAAGCTGGGATTGGAGCCAGACCCCTTTGGAGCTGCCTTTGAGGGAGCCCTGGGCTCAGCAGGCTCACAGGTGGGACTTTCCCTGCGGCTGAGGGGACTCATCTGTGTGGGCATCCACTCTGGCTCAGCCCTCTGTGGGGTCCTTCTTGCTTGGTCACCGCGTGAGTCGCAATGGAAGAATAAACATGAATTAACGTGGTGCGGCTCCAGCGTGTGTGTGTGGGAGCAGGGCCCTGGGGCAGCACGTGGGGTGTGTCCCTGTGCCCTCCATCAGCCTGGCCCTGGGGGCCAGCACCATCCGGTGACACCCGCATGTCTGGGGCTGCTCCTCTGTGCCCTTGGAGGGGGCAGAGTGCCGCAGCCCTCGGGGCAGGGTATGGGTGACATGATGACAGTACCTGGGGTCAGGCCAGCTCCAGGGAGCTGTCGGGTGTTGGCGAAGTAGGTTCTGCTGCACACTGGTCACGCTGTGGCAGCGTAGCTATGTCCTGTGGGGGTCTCAGCAGATGTGTGGGGGTGCAATGCCACTCTGACCTCCCTGCCAAAAAAGAACCAAGCCCTGAAGGCGCAGCAGGCTGTCCTGTGTGTGAGGAGCCGGTGCCCTGCCATGGAGGAGGCAGGTGGACTGGGGGCGGTGGGTATTTTCAGTGCTTGGCTGCGTCTGGTTCCTGCAGGGTGGAGGCTCTGCTGCACTTTTGAGGTACATGGTGGCACGCACCCCCGCTATCCCATGACAGACTGGGAAGGTGCTGGTGCTGCAGAGGCTCCCCTGGGAGGAAGCGGGCTGCTCAGCAGATGTGAGGCTGCCAGCAGGAGCCTCAGCAGCATAAAATGGCTTTAATTTGCATCAGGGTCTGTCCTGAGAACAGCTTGAGAGCTCAGCTGCAGGTCGGCAGGCCGGCACTTGCAGCAGGGAACAAAGAGCAGGACCTGGTGCTCAGGGAGCCGGGAGTGTGTGACTCATCCAGTGAGCCATGCCAAGCCCGCTCGGGCAAGGGCCCCTCGGCCCAGCTTTGGGCCTGCCCTGCTCCACAGCTCGGGGGTCTGTGCCGGCCCCTGTTCTCTGTGCCCTCCCAACAGCATCTGGTGGGTGCAGGTCAGGACTCCCCTGTGCTCCTCGTGCCCTGTATGGCTCTTCCCAAGCACTGCCAGCCCTGTGTGGAGGGCAGTGTAGCCAGATGCAGCAGGCAGCTCTTTGCTGACCCGTTTTTTCCCTGCCTTTGCCCTTTCCATGCATTAGAGGTCCTGGAGGAAGATGCGAGCCCAGCTGTTCGCCGCCAGCCCCTCCGGCGTGGCCCGCATGGAGAAGTTTGATGTGCGGGATGATGGCACGATCCCGGAGAAGGGGTCCCTGCAGCGCTGTGCCCGCCGGGTGATCCGCCTGTCTGACTGCGTCTCCGTGGGCCCGGCGGGCACCGAGAGCTGCCCCAAAGCCACCGCTGCCTTCTACCTCACCACCACGGAGAAGAGCTATGTGCTGGCAGCTGAGCAGCGGGATGAATGGATCGCCCAGCTCTGCCAGCTGGCCTTCCAGGTACCAAGGGGTCTGGCAGAGCTAAGAACCCCTACTTGGGCAAGCTGAGAAGCTGCAGGGCAGGCTGGAGGTTTGTTCTCCTCCCACCCCGTCCCAGGTCATACTCACATACCTTTGTTTCAGGGTGCAAAAGAGACAGTGCTGAGTAGTGCCAGGACTCAGCCTGGCCCTGCTGTCCCCATGGAGGAGAACTCCCTCTACTCGTCCTGGCAGGACCGTACGTGCAGGAGGGGTGAATAGGGCTGGGGTGGGCTGCAGCTCACTGCTGCAATGCTGAACTCTGGCTTGTTTGGCTCCTGCAGTGACTGAATTCTTGGTGCTGGTGGTCCAGACAGACGCGGCCACCCGCTGTGGGCTGCACGGGCACTACCTGCTCTCGGCCCTTCCCCAGAGCCTGACGCTGAAGGACCCCCAGTCCCGCCAGCCCCTGCTCACCTGGCCCTACCCCTTCCTTCGCAAGTTTGGCCAGGATCAGGTGAGTCCCCCACTCCCTTCTTGAGGCTGTTGCCTGCCCAGGGTGGGTGCCAGCCCCTTAACCTCCCCTCTGACCCTGCAGGCTGTCTTCTCCTTCGAGGCCGGCCGCCGCAGTGACTCCGGCGAGGGCACCTTCACCTTCAGCACCCCACGGGCCCCTGAGCTCTGCCGGGCTGTGGCTGCTGCTATCGCCTGCCAGCAGCAGGGCAAGGACACCCCGGACCCCAGACTCTTCTGTGTCTCAGACCCCCAGCTCTTTCCACAGGGCCTCGAGCCCCAGCTCTGGGGGCCTGGCAACAATGATCCCCAGCCCAGCCCAGCCCTGGGGGAGACACAGCCTGCCTCCCACCCCCCTGCCAACCTCCTCCGCTTCACCCCACCAGAGCCAGAGGGCTCATGCCCCATCGTCTATGCCTCCATCGCCCGGGGCCAGCAGCCCCTCTTTGCACCAGGGCAGCCAGGCTCTGGTGAGCCTTGGGCCGTGGGGAANCTCCCGCTGGCTCCGCCCTCTCCCGCTCCTATATACGGTGAGGCCGGGCTGGGCGGGGGCGGTGCCCGGGTTCGAGTCCCGCGTCGGCCCGCACCCTTGCGCTCCGCTCCCGCCCGCTTCGCCGGGCCCCGCTGGCCGCGGGTGAGTCCGGGGCGCCGGGCGGGGGGTCCGTCCTCTGCCGACGGGGTTGGGGCTGTGAGGGGTGGAGGGCTGAGGCCTGCCTCAGAGGGAAGGCGGGTGGTCAGGGTCGGGCCCGTGTGGGGAACAGCCGGCGTCCCCGATCCCCGGGAGGGGCGGCAGTGTGGGATACGGAGGGGTCCCGAGGCCCCCCTTGGGTCAGGGGGGGGCTGCNTCTCAGACCCCCAGCTCTTTCCACAGGGCCTCGAGCCCCAGCTCTGGGGGCCTGGCAACAATGATCCCCAGCCCAGCCCAGCCCTGGGGGAGACACAGCCTGCCTCCCACCCCCCTGCCAACCTCCTCCGCTTCACCCCACCAGAGCCAGAGGGCTCATGCCCCATCGTCTATGCCTCCATCGCCCGGGGCCAGCAGCCCCTCTTTGCACCAGGGCAGCCAGGCTCTGGTGAGCCTTGGGCCGTGGGGAAGCCGCTCCCTGAGCATCTCTACGAGAACATCTTCACTGCAGAAGCACATCCAGCCGGGGCTCAGGAAGAGGAGGAGGAAGGGCAGTGGGAGCTGGGGTGCCGACAGGCTCCCGAGGGCCACAGCAGTGAGGGGGGGCCCCTCTATGACAACCGGGCCGCCCTGGCACAGAACCCCCGGGCCGCGGGCTGGGGGCGCGGAGGGCAGGAGGCGCTGTCGGGGCGCTCCGGGCACAAGCCTCACAGTACTCTTCGGGCCAAGCTGGTGCGGCTGCTGAGCCGGGAGAGCCCCGGAGCGCGGGACTGGGCTTGATGTTGCCGGTGCCGTTCGGTCAATAAAGGCCCTCCCCGGATTCGGCTCCGCCGCTGNGCAGTGTGGGATGCGGAGGGGTCCCGAGGCCCCCCTTGGGTCAGGGTGGGGCTTCCCAGCAATAGGAAAGGCTGCCCAGCCTGTGCACGCTGGGGACCCCCGGTGCAGCCGGGCCCCGTCCCGCCGGGCAGGGGTGGGGGGTATCCGCCCGCTCCGGGCCGCCCCGTCCCGGCGCCTCGCTGGGGCTTGCGCGGCTGCCGGGCGCCGGGAATGCCTGACACGCAGCTCTTCCCCCGGCCCTCCCGAGCGGGGAGCGGGCTGGTGTCGTCTTACACGCCTTATATAGCCCGCACCGGCCCGCAGAGAGCGGGGGCACGCTGGCCCCCCGGCCCTGCAGCCGGCCCGTGTGAGGCGTGGGGAGTCCTGCAGCCGACCCTGTCCGCCCTCGGGAGGAAGGTCCTGGGGCCGTTCGTGGGGGTCTGGCGGCTTCTTCCAGGTGAAAGGTGGCAAGAGGCTGGTGCTGGCCCTTCTGCCCGGAGCCTTGGCCGGCTGACAGCTGTCAGGCAGGGGAGTGCCGGGATTCCCTCCTGCCGAAGCCCCGGAGATGGGCTCGCTCCCAGGGAGCATCTGCTCAGCCGGCTGCCGGAGCGCCAGCCTGGCTGCTCTGCCAGGCGCCTCGGGTGGCATCATGCAGCTCCTATGCTGCCGCTGCTGCTGCTGCTGCTAATTCATCCGGGAAAAACGCTTCTGGTTCCTATCCTTCCATACCTTGCTGTTGCTTCTCTGCAGTCTCAACAACCTTGGCTCTCAGCAGCGGGAGTTTCTGGGATGCTGCAAGGGAGAGCACATCCCAGGTTTGGGAGGAGAGCGGAGCCCACAGACACTCCACTGTGGGTGGCAGCAGGGCTGTGCCTGGCTCCGTGGCACTAGTCAGTGTTAACCTGGGCCCCTCAGCTCTGACATTGCTGGAGGAGATGCTGATGGATTTGGGGTGCGTCTCTAACCACAGTGTAGGATGGTCAGGGTGGAGTTACAGCTGGAAACGTGACCTGCCTTCTGTCCTGCCCTGCCAGGCACTGAGCCCTCTCCTTGCTTGCTCTCCCTGCATTGTTCCCACGTACCCTAACACCGGGATCACACCCTCTTCCCTTGCAGACATGGGTGACATGGAGTCCTACAAGGTGATGCTGAATGGGCCGGCACCCTGGGGCTTCAGGCTGCAGGGAGGGAAGGATTTCAGCATGCCGCTCTCCATCTCCAGGGTAAGAGAAACCAAGGCTGGTGACACCCATCCTTGCTCCTGCCTCTGTGGGAGGGAGGCTGCAGTGGCTGAAGCAGAGCTGTACGGGGGATGTAGATGAGCTGGGGCCCCGGGAATGCTGCATCCTGCCCTGCCTGGCTCCACGTAGCCTCCTTGGTCCCTTATCAGCTGCAGCCCAGCACGGGGGTGTTCCGGGCAGAGAGCTGCAGCAGAAACGTGAAATTCTGCACAGCCTCTGCAGAGGGGGGCAGGGGAGGCCCCTTCCGGAGTGTGCCCACCACAGCGGGAGGGGATCTGCTCTCTGAGATGTGGGACTGACTTCCTGGTCTGCACCCCAGCACTGGGCTTGGCATCCCAGGACCTAGCCAGTGCCCTTCTGCCTTCCTTTCCACAGCACAGCTCCCAACTCCATGCCTGAGGTCACTCCTGAAATGGGCATAGAGAGGAGGAAGCTGCGCAGCTGCTGCCTGCACAGGGACATGACTCCCTCCACAAAACTCTCCCGTTTCTCCAGTGAGAGCCATTGTGCCACAGCTGGTTGTGCCCGAGGTTGCTGCTTTGAGCCTCTCCCGTTGCGATGCTCCCGGGTCTGACCCTGGGTGTGTGCAGGTCCCCGTCCCCGGGCGGGTGCTGGCCACAGCTTTGGCCACGCAATTGCCTTATAAGCCTTGGAATGTGACTGCAGCGCCTGTGCCGCTGGCGCTCGGGCAGCTGGCACAAAGGCTGCTTCTTAAAGGACAGCTTTGCTTGTGGCATCGGGTGCTGCGTGGGGACCTGCCCCTGGCACAAGCCGGGCACTGCGTGCCTGTCCCAGAGGGTACAGATCTCGGCAGCATCCCAGCACGGAGCACGGGCCCTGAGGGCACTGTGTGAGGCTGGAGTCGCCAGTGCTGCTGCCCCGAGGCCTGCTGATCTCTGCTGAGCACGCAGAGACGGCTCCAGCGAGTTTATTCTCTAAAAAATGTTTCTCTTGGCTGCGAGCCAGTTCTTAACAAAGGGTCTGGTCGGATGGAGGAGCCTCCCAGAGCCCGGGGCAGGGGCCTCGTGAAGCAGTGCTTGGTGAGGCTTGGGCAGTGCTGCAGTCCTGGGCAGGGCAGGAGCAGCGAGAACACTCCCAGGGGATACAGCCAGCTTTGGGGGGCTCTCTGGTGAGGCTGGGCTGCATGGCAGGGCAGTGTGCTCTGATGGGAAGGGGTGAGCCTGTGCTGCTCTGTGCTCCAGAGGCATCCCCAGCCCCAGAGCTCCTGCTCTAAGCGTGCTGCTGTCCTTGGCCACTGCTTCCCCTGAGCTGGCCCTGCCACAGCGGGCTGGAAGGAAGCATCCTGCCCTGGCTTTGTGGGGTGCAGTGGGGCCTTACTCTGCAGGGGTGGGCAGCACAGGGCAACGCTGGTGTGTCCATTGCCTTGACCTTCAGCTGTGTCTATGAGCTGTGACACTCCTGGGTGAGCAGTGAGGCTGTTTCAGCTCACTGGTCAGACAAAAGAGGTGCCACCATGGCCCTCTGACATACCTCCTGTGGCCTGGGGCTCTGCTAGGGTGCTGACACCTTGTCTAGGCAGGCTGTAAACCATTGGCCATGTGCTGAAGTTGGGATAAGACGGGGGAGCTGGATGCTGTGTGGCACATCCTGGCATCTGCCAGCTGGGGAAGAGGAGAGACCCTTTCGTGCTACTGGCAGGAAGGCACTGAGGGACGTGCTGAGGGAGGCTCTGTCCTGGAGGCCCCTGGACAGGGCAGTAGGTGAGCACCTCTCTGGATGTGGTGATGGAGGTGCAGGGAACAAAAGGCTGGGTGGAGAGGGGAGGAAGGAAGCCCTGGTTAACGGGCCTGGGTGGGAAGTAGGAGGGCTGGCACTGCCATGGCTCCTGGCTGTGCTGGCACCTGTCAAAGGGGTTTCCTGCACGTTGGCGCAGAGGGGGACGGGAAGTGCTGACCAGGCTGGGTGAGGCTTCATGACGCAGCCTGACATGCTCTCCCCTTCCTGGGCAGCCGTGTGAAAACCTCTCCCAGCTCCTGCTCCCGCTTCCAAACCCACGCAGCCGCCCCGTGCCTTCCCCAGCCCTCCAGGGCAGCAAGCTGGGGCTTGCAGCAGCAGCATGGCCAGGAGCTGGGGACACCACTGCTGCTGAGGGCCAGGCAGGAGGAACAGGAGGGCAGTGTGGGGACAGCAGGAGGCGTACCCATGTCCTGCTGGGAATAGCAGTGGGATGCAGGTGGTACTGGACCACATCCAGCCCATTCGTGGTGTTTGGCCTTGTGTGGAGGGCTGGTGCTGGCCTAGAGGAGGAATGTGTGGCTCTAGTGCAAGCTGGGTTCTGCAAGGAGGGGCTGGGATTCTGTGGCAGGGATTTTTCAGCCCTCTGACAGTGCTGGGAATCTGGCTCGCTCCTTTTATGTGCATGTCGAACAGGACTTGAGGAAATACTTGGTCTGGGTCCAAGCGCCTCGAGTTCTTCCATGCTGGAGGAGCAGGAATGGCTGCAGCCTGCCCACGTCTGTCTGTCTGTCTGTTTGTCTGTCAGTGCCTGGGAGCTGTGTGCAGTGCTCCAGGCCCTGCTCACCTCTGGCTGTGCATCCCTGGTGGGAGGGGAGGGCAGCCTCCACTTCCCAGCATGGGGTTGGACATGGCACAGCCGTGCCATGGAGCCATAACAGGGGCAGGGCGCATCCCTGGCACTGTGGCCGGGAAGGGGAACTTGTGGCAGTGCTCCCGGCTGTCCCAGTGGGGCGACGTGGGTGGGGGCGGGTGTCTCCCTGCCCCGGGAGGGCTCCTGCTCCTCTGTGGGAATGAGGTAATGTCTGCGCCTGCTGGGAACGGGAGCGCGGGCGGCTGGGGGGAGTGCCCAAGGGGTGCCTCCCCTGTCCCTCCCCGCCCCAGGCGAAAGGCTGGACGTGCCTGTGGTTTGCAGTGAGATGTGGGCTGCCCAACGGGCCCTGACTCACTGCGCTCTCTTCCTGCCCCGGGACCACAGGGATGACTCCAAGGGGTGGCTGGGCTTCTTGCCGAGGCAGCACTGCCTCTGTGTTTGGTGTCACAGCGATGAGGCCCTGCGGTGCTGGCAGGGTCCCCAGTCATGCTAGAGGGCAGGGGCTGGGCAGTGCCCTAGAGAAGTGCTTTGCCTTCTGCTGCTGCCAAGAGGAAGAGGCTGCTCTGGGCTCATGCACTGGGAAATGGGGAGTAATCTGAGGGTCCCCACCTTCCCCTGGGTCAGGGCTGTGTGGTGTCCTGTGTTGGGCTGGGGATCCTGGGCGTCTGCAGGCCCCTGCCCTCACGAGGACGTCCCTCTGCTCCACATCACCACTTGGCTCTTCTGGCTCTCCCTAACTCTGTCTGTCCTGCAGTTGACTCCAGGTGGGAAGGCGGCCCAGGCTGGCGTGGGAGTGGGTGACTGGGTGCTGTACATCGACGGGGAGAGCACCAGTGCCATGACACACATCGAGGCCCAGAACAGGATCCGCGCCTGCGGGGACAGGCTCTGCCTCACCCTGAGCAGGTAGGAATTGTGGATCTTGCAAACATGGGGTTCTGATTATGACTGGAGCATAATCAGAGCTCTCTGCCCAGTGCCACCTCCTGGCAACACCATCTCCCAGCATCACTGCTCCTTACTTAGAGCCTGCAAGCCCCTGGCTCTGCCCAAGGGCTCTGCTTGCCTGGATAAGGCTTAACCTGACTGCAAGCCACAGGGCAGTGCCAGCTGACCATGTTTCCCCTTGGTTGGGTGCCATATCCTTGGGGTACCAGCATGCTGGTGGTGTTTGGGCCAGCTCCAGCACCTGCCCATCTGTCTCCTCTCTTGCAGAGCCCAGAACCAGCTGGGGAAGCCGCAGAAGGTACGTGTTGCTCCTGGTGCCACAGTGGCAGCTCAGCCTCTTAGGCCATCTTAGGGGAAGGGAATCTCAGTGTAGTGAAAGAAATGGACTTTGCTCCTGGGGCTTTTAGGGGGCTGGGGTGTGTTTGGAAGTCTAGAAAACCCAGTTGGAGGAGCAGCTCTGACCTCTGGCATGGTGGAGGATCAGAGGGAGCGGGATCTGCTCAGTAGGTGCCTGGGCCCAGATTGTCTGTGCCCCTGCTGGTGCTGGGTGTGGGCAGGCATGCAGAGGGGCCAGCACAGGGGAGGAGGCTGGGCAGGTGCAGCACCATGTTTGCTAGTGCTGGGGAGTGCCCTGGCACAGGAAGGCAGGGCTGGGGCTGGTGTCTGGTGGCTCCTGGGCAGAAGCTACCTGCATGTGTTCAGCTTTGTGCCATGGGACGGTTGTGGTCAGCGTGTGTGCATGCACCGCCCTGCCACAGGCAGCAGTGAGTGTCCGGGGCACCTACTAATCTTCAAATGACCCCCAGGCTGGGTTTGTGACCTGCTGTTGCTGGGCCAGCTGCCCAGTGGAGTGAGTGCCAGCCTGGCAGAGCCCGGTCTCCAAGGTGCACGTGCTGTCCGGCTTTCCTACCTGGCTGCCTGCTGCGCTGCCTGGCCCAGGGCTGCCCCTTGCATGCTGCTTGACGTGTGAGCCCGTGTCTGTGTGTTTTGTCTCGCTCAGGACTCACTCCCCTGCTCTGAACCCCTGAAATATAACTTCGCTCCCAGCACCGCCCTCAACAAAACAGCTCGGCCCTTCGGGGCTGGCTCACCTCCGAACCCACGGCCCGGGCTGGTGACGAAACCCGTGACGTACGCGCCCCTGGCGCCTGCCTGCACCCCCCAGCACAACGGGTATGTTGCTGTCCATCCTGCTCCCTGAGGATCGGGGGGAGCCTGCTGCCCTACCCTGCTGCGCCTTGCATGCCAGGCACCCTGGGTGGGAGTGGGTGACAGTGCCCGTGCCGGGGTCCCCGGTGGCTGGTGCTGAGGTGGCACAACAGAATTGTCACACACAGGGACACACAGCCACACTCGTGCCGGTCCCTTGCTCAGGGACATCAGCCTGTGGGGACTCCTGCCAGGCTTGACAAGGTGGCTGTAGCAGAACACTGGCTGGCATCTGCAGTGGCAGGGAGACGGTGACTGTCTGTGACCACCAGCTGGTGCCTGCCTAGGGACGTCCTGCTGGTCCCTTGGGTGCAGGAGCGGGCTGGGCAGAGTGATGGCCTCCAGCCCTGCCACACTGTTCTCCCCAGGCTCAGCTGCATGTGTCCAGCAACTGCTGGTTCCTGCTCCTCCTGCCAGAGCTGCCACGGTGCCCAGGAACTGGGCAATGGGGTGGGATGTGGCATTGACTGTCCTGGGCATCCAGGCGTGTTCTGGGCACTGAGGGAGCACAGTCTGGTCCATTGGCATCTGCCCCTGTATCCCAGTGTGCTCTCAGCCCTGGGCGAGCTGGCTGTGAGGCTCAGGAATAGGGGGATTAATGCAGGCCGTAGGTGAGCTCAGGAAACTTCTTGGGTGCTGCAGGTCTAATTTCACCTTCCTTTTTCTTTCTTTCTCTCCTCCCTTTCTCTTTTCCCTCTCCCTACAGGTGCTGAGCCTTGACAAGTCAGTAAGCCTTTTACCTGCTCTTTCTATCCTCCCTGCATGCCTCTTCCCTGCCAGTGCCCTGTCCTCTGGGGCAGGGCCAGCCTGGGGATGGGCAGCAGCTGCTGCTCTGCCCATGTGGGTGGGTCACTCCTGGCACCAAGCTGCCCCATTGTAGAGGGCCAGCACTGCCTGTCTCTGCCAGCTGCTGTGGCCCTGGAGTGTCGTCGTGTATGATCCATTCCCTGTTCCCCAAGATGTGGCTGTGCTGGGCAAGGGCTAATGGGCTGTGATGGGCACTGTGCCCAGGGCCAGGTGGCACTGCCATAGATGGCTGTGGTGCAGTTTCCCTGATGGTGTTTTTTTGACCTTGGCTTATTCTTGCTCTGTCCTTTCTCTTTCTGGCCCTCGGGGCTAGCTTCAAATTGCCAGGAATGGTGGTGGTCATTCCAGAGTCAGCCCTTCATGGGCCCAGCCTTTGTGGAGGAGGAGTTGGGGGGTGGGGAGTAAGAGAAGGTATGGCGTCTCTGGTTACTGGTGTGCTGTGATTCTGTGCTGGGGAAGGTGGGGGAGAGCCCCAGGACATCTGTCAGATTTGACAGATGACTCTGTCACTCACAGGCAGCCCCCACAGCTGCTGGAGTCCCCCAGCACCCCTGTGTGTGACCCTGTGAAGCTGCGGATGTTAGAGGACATTGACGACTCAAAGCCCCACAGCTGGACCTCCCAGTCCCGCTCCTTCCGCAAACTGTCCCGGCTGGTGGGCGCAGACAGCAGTGAGTTCCCGCAGGGCCTGGCATTGGCTGACTGCCCAGCTTTGCTGGGGAAACTGGAGCTGGATAAAGGCTTTGGTGCCTCATGGCACTGGAGTGTTGGTTTTGGCTCTATAGGGCAGTTGAGCCAGGCGGAGCTGCCTGGGTCTGTGTGGCCTCCTGGTGGTGCTGCTGGCCTGGGGCCGTGCTCTGCCCCATGGCCAGGCAGGGCCGTGTGTTGGGATAGGTGGGCAAGGGGAGGAGAGGTCCTTTTCCCTTTCCTGTTCTTTTTCCCTTTCTGCTGTCTCTGGGCCTCAGTTGCCACAGACTGACTCCATCTCCCCCTTTCTCTCCTGATGTGCTCAGTGGAGGATGGTGAGGACGAGCTTATTAAAAAGCCCAGGTAAGGGGAGTGTGTGCTGGAGCAGCACCAGGAGACACAAGTTGCCCACCCCACACATTCGGTTTTCTCTTGCTGCTTGCAGTCACTCGGGGGAAGCTCTTTGCCCTGTTGCTGTTTCTTCTCTCCCTCTCTGAGAGTTGAGCTGTTGGTGGAGCTGCAGAGCTCGCCCAATGCTCACCCCACAGTGGGCACCGCCAGAGCACAGCCACTGCTCTGGCCATCACCTCGGGAGGGTCCTGCCCGGACACCCACCGGCCAGACAAGATGTCCTGTGCTGGGTAGGACCTGCTGAGCACTGCTGGCACCAAGCTGGGGAGGCCAAGCTCTGCCATTGCTTCTTGAGGAAAAGGGATCTGGAGAAGGCTGGTGCACTGACAACACCTTGCTGGGGGCATTGGGAGGTGCTAGGCAGCAACTGGACAATGTGCCGTGAGCCTGGCACGGGGCTGCGGGATGACAGGGCAGAGCTGGGTGAGTGTCGCTGACTCCTCCTAGTTCTGGAGTGCATTTGTGAGGGATGGGCGGAGCCATGGTCAAATACTGAGTGTTGTGCTGCTGTTTTTTCCAACATCACAGGGATGCCCGTGGGTCCAGCTGGGGCACAGTGGAGCAGTGGTGAGTGACAGGATCTGGTGAGGCAACCTTTAGCAGCACTGCCCTGTGCTGAAGCAAGGTCTGTGCTTGGTGCTGGCTGAAGCTCCTGCCCTCTGTCACTCACAGGCAGCCCCCACAGCCTCTGGAGCCCCCCAGCACCCCCGGGTGTGATCCTGGGAAGCTGAGGATGTTAGAGGATGCTGAGGACTGGCAGCCCCGCACCGGGACCTCGCAGTCCCGCACCTTCCGCAAACTGGCCCAGCTGACGGGCACAGATGGCAGTGAGTTCCTGCAAAGACTGGCACTGGCTGGGGGTGGTGGACTGTTTTGGGGTAACTAGAAGCTGGGAGAGACAGTGGGGTGATGTGGCATCAGGAGTTTTGGGTTTGGCCCCAACTAACTCCCTGAGGGCAGCTGACCCAGTGAGATCTGCCCACAACTTTGTGTGAGCTCGTGGTGGTGCCACTGATCTGGGGTTGTGCTCTGCCCTGTGGCCTGACAGGGCTGTGCAATGGGGCAAGGGGAGGTGAGTGAATGGGGAGGTTGGTTTTCCTGCTTTTCCTGGACCTTAGTTGCTGCAGACTGACTCCATCTCCCCCTTTCTCTCCTGCTGCACTCAGTGGAGGATGGTGAGGATGAGATTGTTAAAAAGCCCAGGTAAGGGGAGCATATGCCAGGGCAGCAGCAGGGCCACAAGGTGCCTATCCTGGGCTCAACCCACAAGGCTTGTTCTCCCTCACTGCTTGCAGTCACTCAGGGGAAGCTCTTTGCCCTGTTGCTGTTACTTCTCTCCTCTCTTTATCCTCCACCCTGTCCTGTCCTTTCCTTTTTCCTAGAGCCATGCTGTTGGCAGAGCCACAGGCTCTGCCCTGTGCACACCCCACAACAGGCACTGCCAGTGCTTGGCCACTGCTCTGACTGTCACCTTGGGAGGGTCCTGCCCAGGCAGGCTGTCCCCAGATGAGGTGTCCTTATGCTCGGTGTGCAGGCAGGACTTGCTGGGCACTGCTGGCACCATGCTGGCAAGGCCAAGATGCAGCAACACAGTGTGCTGGACACAGTGGGCAGGGGTGGCTGGTGGCACTGACAGCACCCTGCTGGGGGTGGGTACTAGACCAGACGTGGGGCACAATGTCTTGTGGGGCCATGGAATGGCTGCAAGGCTGGTCAGGAGTGAATGCTATCAGCATTTCCACAAGGCTCGTGTGTCTCTGGGGCTGTGGATGTGAATGGGGAGGGATGGGCTGGTCAAACACTGACTGTTGTGCCACCATTCTTTCTGATACCACAGGGATGCCCATGGGTCCAGCTGGGGCACGGGGCAACAGCGGTGAGTGGCAGGGTCTGGCATTGTTGGCATGTGCCAGGGCATCTTTAGGGGTGCTTCCCTGTTCAGAGCAGGGTCTAACCTTGGTGCTGAGCTCCTGCCCTATGTCACTCACAGGCAGCCCCGGCAGCTGCTGGAGCCCCCCAGTGACAGTGTGTGTGACCCTGTGAAGCTGCGGATGTTAGAGGACATTGACGACTCAAAGCCCCACAGCTGGACCTCCCAGTCCCGCTCCTTCCGCAAACTGTCCCGGCTGGTGGGCGCAGACAGCAGTGAGTTCCCGCAGGGCCTGGCATTGGCTGACTGCCCAGGAGTGCCCAGCTCTGCTGGGGCACCTGGGTAAAGGCCATGGTGTGTTGTTGCAGCAGGGCATTGCTTTTGATCCCATTTGGACCCTCTGTGGCAGCTGAACCAGCGGGAGCTGCCCAGGGCTGTGTGAGCTCATGGTGGTGCTGCTGGGCTGGAGCTGTGCTCTGCCCCGTGGCTGGGCAGGGCCGTGTGTTGGGGCAGGGGGGCAGTGGGAGGAGAGCGTGTTTTTCCTTCCTTTCCCTTCCCTTTCCTTCCTGCTGTGCCTGGGCCTCAGTTGCTGCAGACTGACTCCATCTCCCCCTTTCTCTCCTGCTGTGCTCAGTGGATGATGGTGAGGATGAGCCCGTTAAAACGCCCAGGTAAGGGGCAGCAGCAGGAGCCACAAGGTGCTCACACCAGGCTCAGCCCCCACAGCCACTTCACCCTCACTGCTTGCAGTCACTCTAGGGGTGCTCTTTGCACTGCTGGGAGTTCTTCCCTCCCTCTCTGTCCCCTATCCCAGACTTGAAGTGTTTTCAGAGCTGCACAACAGATACTGCCAGCACTCAACCACTGCTCTGACCATCAGCTCAGAAGGGTTCTGCCCCAAGCACCCACCTGGGTAGGGGTGGCTGATGACAATCACAACACCTTGCTGGAGATGTTGGGAGGTGCTGGGCAGCAACTGGTCTTGGTGCTTTGCATCCCATGTGGCTATGGAGCAGCTGCAAGGCTGCTGGTTGATACTTCCACGTGGCTCGTGCCTCCATGGGGCTGTGGGTGCATATGGCAGGGATGGTCAAACAGTGACTCTTGTGCTGCTGTTTTTTCCAAAATCACAGAGATTCCCATGGGTCCGGCTGGGGCATAGTGGAGCAGCGGTGAGTGCCAGGATCTGGCAGAGGTGTTGCCATGTGCCAGGTCACTTTTGGAAGCACTGCCCTGTGCTGCGGTGTTGGGCAGGATCTGTGCTTTGTGCTGGCTGAGCTCCTGCCCTCTGTCACTCACAGGCAGCCAGTGGAGCCCCCCAGCACCCCTGGGTGTGATCCTGGGAAGTTGAGGATGTTAGAGGACGCTGAGGGCTGGCAGCCACGCACCGGGACCTCCCAGTCCCGCTCCTTCCGCAAACTGGCCCAGCTGACGGGCACAGATGGCAGTGAGTTCCTGCAGAGACTGGTGCTGGCTCGGGGTGTGGTTTTGGGGTAGCCAGACATTGGGAGAGGCATTGGGCTGATGTGGCATCAGGAGTGTTGATTTTGGCCCCAAGGCAGCTGAGCCAGCGGGAGCTGCCCGGGGCTGTGTGTGGGCTCATGGTGGTGCTGATCTGGGGTTGTGCTCTGCCCCATGGCCAAGCGGGGCTGTGCGATGGGGGTGAGGGGATGGTGGGTGGGGAAGTCAGTTTTCCTCCTTTCCTTTCCTGCTTTTCCTGGGCATCAGTCACTGCAGACTGATGCCATCTCCCCCTTTCTCTCCTGCTGCGCTCAGTGGAGGATGGTGAGAATGAGATTGTTAAAAAGCCCAGGTAAGGTTAGCATGTGCTGAAGCTGCATGTCCCAGGTGTCTGGGCACTGCTGAGCTGCACCTTAGCCTTTTGGGCATACAAGGAGTGGAGGAGGCTGATGGCACTTGGAAAACAGGGCTATGGGATGTTGGGAGGTGCTGGGTAGTGTGTGCACCTCGGGCACATTGTCCTGTGAGCCTGGTGTGGCAGAGCTGGGTGAGTGCTTCTGGCTCATTTCCCCTCAGCATCGCTGCTTCTCATGACTCTGGGCAAACTCTTTGCCCTGTTGTGGATTCTCCTCTCCCTCTTTGTCCTCTCCCTCTCCCAGAGCCGAGCTGGTGGTGGAGCTGCAGAGCCCACCCTCTGCTCAGTCCACAACAGGCACTGCCAGTGCTCAGCCACTGCTTTGACCTTCACTTTGGGAGGGTCCTGCTCGGACACCCACCGGCCAGACAGTTTGTCCCCAAATGGGTGTGCTGGCAGGACCCACTGAGCACTGCTGGCACCGAGCTGGGGAGGCCAAGATGCAGCACAGTGTGCTGTACACTGTCTAGGGGGGTGCTCGTGGCACTACACTTTGCTGGGCATTTTGGGAGTCACAGGGCAGGCACTGTACCTGGGGCACAATATCTTGTGGGGCCATGAAAGGGCTGCAAGGCTGGTCAGGAGTGAATGCTGTCGGCATTTCCATGAGGCTCTTGTATCTCTGAGGCTGTGGGTGCGTACAGGAAGCATGGGCTGAGGCGTGGATCAGCCATTGACTGCTGTGCCACCGTTCTTTCTGATGCCACAGGGATGCCCGTGGGTCCACCTGGGGCACGGTGGAGCAGCGGTGAGTGCCAGAGTCTGGCAGAGGTGTTGGCATGAGCCAGGGCACCTTTTGGGGTGCTTCCCTGTTCCAGAGCAGGGTCTGTGCTTGGTGCTGGCTGAGCTCCTGCCCTCTGTCACTCACAGACAGCCCCCACAGCCGCTGGAGCCACCCAGCACCCCCGGGTGCAACCCCGGGAAGCTGCGACTGATAGAGGATGCTGAGGACTGGCAGCCCCGCACCGGGACCTCGCAGTCCCGCACCTTCCGCAAACTGGCCCAGCTGACGGGCACAGACAGCAGCAGTGAGTTCCTGCAGGGACTGGCACTGCCTGGGGATGCTGGACTCTCCCTGGCCTGCCAGGGCTCAGCAGAGTCTGGAGTGGAACTGGAGTGTTGGTTTTGGCCCTGTGTGGTCGCTGTGGGGTGGCCGAGTCAGTGGGAACTGCCTGGGGCTGTGTGTGGTCTCGTGGGGGTGATGCCGGTCTGGGGTCTTGCTCTGCCCTGTGACCGGGCAGGGCTTTGTTTTGGGGCAGGGATTGGTGGGAGGAGAGGGAGAGGTTGGTTTTCTTCTTTTCCCTTTCCCCTTCTGCTGTGCCTGGGCCTCGGTCTGTGAGGACTGACTGTTTCCTCCTTTTCTCTCCTGCTGCGCTCAGTGGAGGATCATGATGATGTGTTTGTTAGGAAGCCCAGGTAAGGGGAGTGTGTGGCAGCAGGAGCTGGGGGGCTGCATGTCCTGGGCAGAACCCCTTGGGCATTGCTGCCCCTCGGCTGGGAATGCTGATCTGCGCCGTGGTGTCCCAGAAACAGTGGGTTGGGAGTGGCTCATGGCACTGGCCAAATCTCACTGGGTTGTTGTGGTGTTTGGGCAGCATCTGGACCTGGGGCACAGTGTCCTGTGAGCGTGGCATGGGGCTGTGGGGTAGCTGGGCTGAGCTCATGAATGTCACCAACTTGTCAGGGTTGTTCCTTGTTCTGTGCAGCCAGGCACAGCACCCTATTTTTTGTCTTTACCTTTCTGTGACACCTTCCCTGGTGCCATGGCCTTTGTGTACCAGCTGCACCCAATTTGCTCTGACACAAATAAAAACCGGGTTTGTTGTCATCTCCTTTTTGCATTTGCCTTGGACAGACACAGAGTCACTGGCTCTCCTTCTCTCCCTGTTCCCTCTCCTTTGGTGGGCTGTGCCTCTCTAGTCCTGGCTTGCCCTGCCTGTCCCCAGCACTTCTGAGCTGGGTCCTGGGGCTCCCTGGGTCAATTCCAGGTCCCCCTGCACCCCAGTGAGACTGGGGGTGATCATCACATATTAGTAGGCAGCCTGTGGGCTGCCTTAGGTCATATTAGTAGGTCCCTGGGGTCCCTGATCAGTCTGGAGCAGCCCAGAACCCTCCCTCCTGCCACTCCTCAGACCACCACAGTGGGTACCAGAGACCCTTGGGGTGCTGTCTTGGCAGGTCTGAAGGCCCTTGGCTCAGTACCTCATCACTAAACCAGCTACTGCTGGGCATGGGAGCTTGGCCAGCTCCTTCCTGCTTGTTGGGGTGGGGAGCCCTGCCTGCACCCCCTGGGCAGTTGGGGCGAGTAGGGCAGGCTGCATTAACTGCTTGTTCTGTAGCCAGGTCTCCGTGCCGGACCCGTCCCCAGGAGCAACGACGAAGACTGAGCCAGGACTGGGTGAGCAAAACATCTCTGGGCTTTTTGGGGAGGGGCTGCTGAGGGATCAGGAGCACTGTCCTAAAGACTTGTGTGTTGTGCATGCAGCCCCCAGGACCCCCAGTGCCACCCCAGGCCCCACCAGTCGCCCACCCTGGGCTGTGGACCCCTCATTTGCTGAGCGCTATGCCCCGGACAAGACGAGCACGGTGGTGAGCAAGCACAGCCAGCCGGCCACACCCACCCCCATGCAGAACCGTAGCTCCATCGTGCAGGCAGCCCAGCAATCCCCCGAGGGGCCCGGCCGCACCCCCCTCTGCTACAAGTGCAACAAGGTCATCAGGTGAGCCCTGGCTGCAACCACCACCACACCAATGTCCTGGGCCCCGGCGTGGCTGATGTGGCTCTGTCCTGCTGTAGGGGACGGTACCTCGTGGCACTGGGACATTACTACCACCCCGAGGAGTTCATCTGCTGCCAGTGCAGGAAGGTGCTGGATGAGGGTGGTTTTTTTGAGGAGAAAGGCTCCATCTTCTGCCCCAAGTGCTACGACACGCGTTACGCACCCAGCTGCGCCAAGTGCAAGAAGAAGATCACTGGGGTGAGTGTCCCTGAGCCTGCCCTCCATCTCCTGTCCTCTGCTATGAGTGCCTGGCTCTGTCCCTTCCCACCTTCGTCCCATCTCAGGGGATTCCTTGTCCCTTCCTGCCCTTGGTGGTCCTGCCCCTTGCTGACAGTGGCTCCTCTCCAGGAGGTGATGCATGCACTGAAGATGACCTGGCATGTGCAGTGCTTCACCTGCAATGCCTGCAAAACTCCCATCCGCAACCGAGCCTTCTACATGGAGGAGGGACAACCCTACTGTGAGAGAGGTAGGACCCAGGGACCCCGTGTGTCATCTCATGTGGCCCTAGGGCAGCATTGGGACTCAGCAGCTGTGCACAGGGGTGGGGGATGAGCTGCCCTGCTCTGCACAGGCTCCCTCTGGGCTGTGGGGAGCACTGAGACTCTAATCCCACAGCCCTCAGCCCTCCATCCTGGTTCTCCCTAGCTGCAGGGTAGTGCCATTGCTCCTATGTTGCCATGGAGATGAGGGAGGATGTACATCAAAGCAAATGTTGCATCCTGGGAGATGAGGTTCTCCTCCTCCCCTTGGAGCCCTGTGGTGGCTGGGCCACTCTGCACCTCTCCTGGGGTATTATCTCACCTGGATGGAGGCTGGCAGTGAGTTGTCCCCAGGCTGTGCCTGTGGGATCCTGGCTGAGCTGCAGCCCTTCTCCCCAGGGATGAGCAGCTGTAGTGCATGGGAGTGCTGATCTGGGCTCTGCCTTTCCTCACAGATTATGAGAAGATGTTTGGCACCAAGTGCCGCGGCTGTGACTTCAAGATTGATGCTGGGGACCGGTTCCTGGAAGCGCTGGGGTTCAGCTGGCACGACACTTGCTTTGTCTGTGCGGTGAGCAATGTGCCTCCCTCCCCGACTGCTGCAGGGCCTGTGCCTCTCCCCAACAGTCCTGCTCTGGGTGGGGTTCACCAGCAGCACAGGGGCCTCCATTCTGGGGCTTGGGACTCCACTCTGAGCCTCCTGGTCCCTGGCAGTGCCCCAGGGCCATGTGGACTGGTCCCTGTGTGACACCAGTGCTGAGCTGTGGGGGATCCAGAGGCTGACTCAGCCCCCCAGCCTGACCACCTGCACTCTCCTCCCCAGATCTGCCAGACCAACCTGGAAGGGAAGACATTCTACTCCAAGAAGGATAAGCCACTGTGCAAGAGCCACGCTTTCTCCCATGTGTGAGGGGTGGGAGTTCAGCTGTGCCCACGCGTGCCCCTGGCCCTGCATGCTCCTCTCCCCCTGCCCTGCTGCCCCCAGAGAGCCAGGCTGGGCCCTTGGCCCTTTGCCTTGCTCCTGCCTCTTTCCTGGCAGCTCCTGGCTCAACTCCAGCCAAAGACAATGCTGGGTGCAGAGCCTCTTATAGCTGGGTGGCTTCTTATATGCTTCTCAACTGGCCCTAGGAGCCCTGGGAAGGGGATGCTGCATGGATCTCCTGCCCCTGAGCCACACAGCATGGTGGGCACAGCCATGCTAAGGCTGGAATTGGAGGGGGTCTGCCACAGCTGGGCTGCTCCCTTGCTGCCTGGCAGCTCAGTGCTGGGGCAGGGATACTCCTTAAACACTCCTGAGTGGGTGAGGACCAGCCCCTGTCTCACTCTCCTCCACCTTCCCTGCTGTGTTCTGGGGCTGGAGACCCGACCCTGCTTCTCTGCTGGGGCCCTGCCCATGACAATCCACCAGCCACCCCTCAAAGTGCTGTGGTGGCTTTGTGCCCCAGTTGCATTCCAGGGGCATCTGTGCCTCTGCCTCATGCCCCTCACCCTGCTGGCCCACTGCTTCCCTGGGGCTGGCAGCACTCCCAGCCCAGCATGGCCCAGCTGTGGGCTCACAGCGTGTGCTGATGGCCAGCCCAGCCAGACGGCTGCTCCTGCAAGGCTTGGGCACAGCTTCCGACCAAAGAGCTCTCTGCCACTGCCATCCTGAGCCCATCGAGGCCTCCCCCCATCCCACACCCTCCGGTCGGGCTGCACTGATGTAGCCACGGTGCTTTTAGTGCCTTTAATAAACACTTCTCTGCAAGTGCCAGCTGTCTCCAGGCCTGCGGTTTTGCCGAGTGAGGTGCGGCCGGCTGGGAAGGTCATGCTCTGCCCTCATCCCGCTCCCTTTGGGGCCTGACTCAGCTCCTTCCAGCTTTCCAGGGAAAATCTTCGCCTCAGATTTCTCCTCCTCTGCCCGCGTCAGCCCAGGCTTGACCCCTTGTGTCGACTGGATCATCCCCCTTGTAGCAGGCAGGACCACTAATGGAGGCAGTAAGGAGGGATGGGGAAGGGGTCAGACCTTAGTGGGGGTCCTTACATACCTGGCGGTGTCCTCTGCTCCCTATGCCCTGACCCCAAGTCCTGAGGAGGGGATTGAGGAGTCATGGGGCATGCATGGGCCACGTGCACCAGCTCTGGGCGTTCTCCAGCATGGAGCAGCCAAGCGTTCGCTCACGCGATGCAGCTGCTGTCCCGAAGGACGGGTGTGAGGCCATGCCGGCACCTCCGGCTGGAACAGGCTCGAGGGCAGCGGGTGTGGGGAAGTGGGTGTTCTCCTCCCTCTCCACTCTGACAGCTGGAACGGTCATTAATAATTGCAGCTCTTCCCATGATGAGCAATTGTAAGGAAAATTGTCTTGCTCATCTACTGGAAGGTTCTGCCGGGGGCAGGAGCTGGCTGTGGGAAGCCAAATGCCTCCTGGCATCACCCAGATCTGGGCTGCGGTGCCACATCTTCTAACTGCCAGTGCCAGGAGTGCAAAAGCCCGTCAAAGATGGGGCGAGGAAAGTCGAGTAATAAAGGCAGGCTGGGACTGGGCCAGGCACTCAGGCTGGGGCACATGTGAGCAAGGGGATGGTCACACTGCAGAGCAGCAGGACAGGGGTGCCACAAGGGGCAGAAGCAGCTGGTGCCTGCCTGGCAGGGCTGGCAGCAGCAGGGCTGTGCCGAGTGCCCCCATGTGAGTCCCAGCTGTGCTGCCAAGGTCAGAGGAAGCACAGGGGAAGGTGAAGTGCCCACGTGGGCAGCCCCTGAGCCAACCCTGTCTCGGCCGGACAGAAGCCCGTGAGTGGAGGGCAGGGGCAGGCAGTCGTGCGGGACGGAGCCTGCTGGGGTAGCAGGGTCTGGGAACAGGTTCTGCCAGCTCAGCCCTGGGGTGCCCAGCTGTGCAGCAGGGTCAGGGTACAACCAGGGTACTACAGCCAACCTGCTTCTACCTGGCGAAGAGCCAAGCATCCCCTTGTGCCACTGCAAGGTCTGTGCTCACGGGGGGCTCGGTTCTGTCTGGTTGGTTCCCTGTTGCCTCTGGGCCCTCTTGATGACGCCTCTACCACCCAAGGTGCCTCTGTGGTTTGCCAAGGGCATTTCTTGCCCACCAGCTCTGCGCACCATGTGAGGAGCTTGTGCACAGGCAGCGGAAGGAGGGTCTCGGGTGGGCTGCGGAGGTGGAGCCTGGGGAGGGGCTGCAAGCCTCGCTGCTCCGAGAACAAAGCCTTGCGGCGGCAGGCTCAGATCTCCCACCACATCCCTGAGTAGGGTCCCACTGCATCCACCCCCAAAGCCATCTGAGCTGCTTGTGGGACGCCTGCCCCGGCACCAGCCCCCGCGCTGGAGCCGGCAGCTGCTCCGCAGCTGCTCCCAAACTCTCAGAGCCTCTTAGGGCGGTTCCGACTCTGGCCTCGCTCGCAAATGCTGGTGCAAGGAGGGCGTGGGGGGAGCGGGCGGCACAGCCAGGGTTCGCGGCACTCTGTCCCATGTCCTTCTGGGGTCATCCATGGGCTGCTCTGAAGGGCTTATCTTGGGACGGGTCACTCCAGCAACATCCCCAACCTGCAGGGATCAAGCCCTGCACGCTCCCCTTTGCTGCTCTGGCACAGAGACGCCCCCAGCGTGGTGCTGGTCCAGGCTGGGGGCAGTGCCGGGGACAGGGAATCGCTGCCTGCCCTGGCAGGAGCATTAGGACCTGGCTGGGAGCCCCTGCAGAGCCCTGCGCGGGTCAGTGCAAAAGCAACTGTGGGATCACACAGATGCAAAACCTCCTGGAAAAGCTGCTGCCGGACACAGCCTGGCAGGGTTCTGAAGGGACTGGGGTCTTGGGAGCTGTGAGGATGGAGAGGCAGAGGCGCAGCAAAGGGGCCCCCAAAAAGCTGTGTCCACTGATCCCTTGCGCAAGCAGCGAGGGCATGTCTGGAGGTGTAGGGCAGAGCCTACGGTGCCGTGTCCTTGGAGAGGAAACCTCGGACACGGGGCTCGGTGCAGGGCAGCTGAGGACGCAGGAAGCCCGGTGTGCCATGCCCCCTGGGCGTAGAGGACGTGGGGCAGGGGAGAGTCCGGGGATGGAGAGGACCACCCAGCACGGGAGGTCTCCAGAGTGCAGGATTCCAGGAGAGACAGCACAGGATTAGGGGTCCCCAGGGCGGAGGAGAGCCCAGGATGCGGAATCACCCGGCGTGCAGGTTCCCAGGAGGAGCTGAGCCAGGGTTCGGTGTCCCTGGGGCGGGGGATGGCCCGGGGCGCGGTGCTGCGGGGGCAGAGCAGGGCTCAGGCTGCGAGATC
>VZTZ01008487.1:23556-41144 GCA_013400955.1 Drymodes brunneopygia | reverse complement strand
GCCGCGGCGCGGGGGCTACCGGCTGGGGCACCGGTACTGCCACGGGAATCCCCTTCCGCCCCTGGGGAACGCCGGCGGGATGCCGGTGGCGAGAGAGCCGGGGCATCCCCGGGGGTGGCCGCGGGAGCCCCACGGGGTGGGCGCCGGGGATTCCCGGATAGCGGCTCCCGGTTCGGGTGGGGTGAGGGCCCTGCGACGCCCGGTGGGGGTGGTGCCACAGTCGGTAGCCCTGCACTCGCCCTGGAGGTACCCTGGGGGTGCTGCCACCCGTTCCCCCAATGCCATCCCCGGCGTCCTCAAAGGGTGACAGCTTCGTGCTCCCCGGCGTGACTGCCAGCACAGGGACACAGGCAGGGAGGGCAGCCCAGCCGCTGGCAAGACCTTAACAGCCCCTGCCACAGGCCACCGGGCCACTGCAGTGGGACACGTGGCTCTGCAGGGCAGGGGTGCCAGCCCGGCCCCCAGTACAGCAAGGGACCGAAATGGCACTGGGTGTCCTGGGGTCACCCTGCTGCCTTGGGTACCGCACCCCCAAGCAGACTCCTCGCCAGCCTGGCCTGGGCAATTGTCCCTGGCTAGGGCTCCCCCTGCCATTTGCCATCGGGGGATTGTCACCAGCTCTTCTTTGCTGTAACTGAGGCCGGTGCTCGTGGCCACCATGGCAGAGCCCTCTGGCTCTTTCGGACTGCGCCAAGCTTGGGGTCAAGAGTCCCCGCTGTCCCCTCGCTGCGTGCTGCGGCTGTGCCAGGAGCGGGGCAGCGTGGTTTCAGGGCGGAGCCGTGCCAGATGCGGGTGGGTGCCACGGTGTGGGTGCCCCACGCAGGCCATGACCCCGCCGCCGTTTCCTCCCCGTGGGCAGGGTGGCAGGCGCCCGCTGCGGCTGCACACACGGCGCATTGTTCTGCCGGGGCCCGGCCGGAAGGACTTCCTCCCTCCCGGCCCAGGGGATGACCTGGGGAATCCGGGCGCTGGCAGCCCCACTCTCTCCACAGCCGGGCATAGCGGCTCCGGTGTCCGGCCAAGCCCCACCACCTCGCTCGCAGCAGGGCCGCAGTGGCCACGTGTCCCCCGGCCCCCTTGGCTCTGGCCCCGACTCACCTTGCTGGAACTCGCCTCCTGCGATCCGACCTCACAGCGCGGCCACGGCAGCCGGGCACTGCCGGCTCGGTGGTTGTGGGGGTGCCCCAGCAGCACCCAGGGCGGGCAGGGGGCTGCGGCCATGCGGGGGGGCGGGGGTGCTCCCTTGAGGCATGGGGACCGCAGGGACGGGGGGCACGGTGGAGCCCACAGGCATCGTCAGGTCAGGGCAAGGGCGGGCGAAGGGAGCCAGGCCTCCGGCCCCGCCAGCGCCGGGGGCCGGGAGCTGCCTTCCCCTTCCCCTTCTCCCCACGGCGGCGGGGGGAGGCAGGCGGGGGAGCGCTCCCCGAGCCACATGGTGGGCTGGAGGAGGAGCTGTTGCCCAGGCAACAGCTGAGAGCATCCTTCACCCCTGAAAATGGTGTGCGGAGCTGCCGCCACAGCCCCACAGCACTGCTCAGGATCCCCGCAGCTCGCCTGTGTCCGTAGGGTCCAGATCCACCCACTTCAGCCCTGGACGTACAGCAGCACCCCCTCACCTGCACGATGCTACCCCCAAGCAAGGACAGGGATGGGGATGAGCCATCCCCCAAATGCTGGGGCACTGCTGGGCAGGTGGGAACAGGCAGAGCCACTTCCCTGCCCTGCTCAGGGCTGCCCACGGCTCTGTTTGCCCCCTGGCCCTGCCCCAGAGCCACCCTGAACATGTGACAGACACACGAACACGCTGGTGACCCCAGGACCCTGGTGCCAGGGTGCCATGACCCAGGCAGTGCCAGGAGGACGGCACAAGCATCCTGACTGCTGCGTTTGGAATAGCAATCCCCAGGCAGTCCCCATCCCCCTGCCTTCCTTCCTTCCTTCCACGGCTGCAGAAAATTCCTGGATTTTACCCCAAGATACCCCCTCTGAGTGTGAGAACTCCTCATCGGCCTGCTCCCATAGCAACTGTTCCCTAGCTACCCGGCCGCACTTGCTATTCTCATCCCAGTGCAGCTGCGTGTGGCCCCCCCGCGCTGCGCACGAGGCTGTCACCGCTGCCACCAGCCCTGGACCCCAAACCCACCCTGCACCCCCGACCAGGCTGCCCCACTTTGACTGCCTCACCCTTGGTGACCATTGTGACCCTCACCCCGTGTCACTCCGCAGGCTCTCCCCTGGCAGGGGCTGTTTCTTGGGCTAAAGAGCAGCACTCTGCCCTGCCACAAGGTTCCCATTCATGGTGGCCCCCTGAAGCAGTAATTCACCGTGACCAGAGGGCAGCAGGACTCCCCCACAGCACACCTGTGACAGCCCAGGGATAGACATGCCCCCCAGGGTACCACAGCAGGCACAAGCACCCCAAACAGCACAGTGATCCGAAACATGCAGCAGAAGACATTGAGGGTCATCTGTGGTACTCAGGGCTCAGCCAGCATCAGCCTTTTGGCCCAGGAGGGCAACCCCAGCCCTTCCCTGCAGGACAGGAGCACCAGCAGAGCCCATGGCAGCCCAGGAACAAGGTCCCTGCTCCCTTTCTTACAGCCACCAACCCTGTATGTCCCTGTATGGCCCAGAGCAGGCCCCCCACAACACGAGAGCAACACAAGGCACGGCAAATCTTTACACTTAACAAAAGGTTAAAAATTTAAATACTCTCCAACTTTAGTGCAAGGCAAGCAAATGATACCACAGGTCCAAGTAGGTGCTCAGCCCCCCTGGGGGGCCTGGCTCAGAATGAGCAGAGGCAGCAGCACACGCACGCACGCGTGTGCACACACACACACACACAGAAGGGACAGGTTATTGCTCAGGACACAGCTGGGACAAGTGTACACAAGAGGGGACAGGACAAGCTGAATGGAGAGGTGGGCTGATCCCCACACTGCTACCCATGGAGGGCTCCTGCCCGTGGGTGCAGGAGCTGTGCTGGCTCCCCAGAACCCCTGGGGACACGCACAAAGCTGGTCCCAGCCCACTCACTCTTGGGTCACAGCTTCACGTGACCCCGGGAAGGGACACTCCCTTTACCACAGCTTTGTTCCCTGAGAGCAGGGTCCTTGATGTGTCTGCTCCTCCACCACTGAGTTGGGCCTGGGGACGGCCGCACCTCTGGAATGCACAGGTCCGGAGCTGGTGGCACTGCGTTGTCACCATCCTGCAGCGTGCCAGGATCTGACCAACCCTTCGGCCACAGCAGCAGCAGGTGTCCCACCATGCCAGTGGCCTGGAGAGGGGCTCGGGATCAGCTCTTCAGAGCTGGCAGCACGTGTGAGACGAGGCAGGAGGCAGCAGACTCCAGCAGACAGGACACCAGGACGAGGCAGTGACGCTCTGCTGCCAGGACGCAATGGGAGACACTTTGGCACAGCACCTTCCTGTGCCTCGGGGCTGAGCAAGGGACTCCGCTGGAGCCAGAACACCTCAGCACAGCCAGAAAGGTCCAGGAAAGATGATTTAGACACCTCAAGGCACAGAAGGCCTTTGTCCAGGACTCCCTGGAACAAAGCTGGGACCGTCACTCCTCCCATAGGAGGACATTTGTGCCTGTGACAGGGCGGGGGCAGCGCAGGCCCCCACCCATAGATTAAAAACATGTGATATGTACAGACCGACATATATAAATATACATCAAACCTGCGGTGCCGCTTCGGCACCGTGGAATGTGTCAGCAGAGCTGCTCCAGCCTGGCCTCGGCCCAGCATGGCACCATCCCTCCCTCCCTCCCACCCTGGGCCCGGGAGGGGAGCAGCAGCCGGCAGCAGCAGCACCATCCCAGCTGGCAGATTTGGAAGCGTCCGGGTTTGTCTCAGGACTTGCCCATGGTCAGAGGCATCTCAACCCGAGCTGTGTGCTGCTGCCAGCCTTGGAATCATCCTCACAGTCTTCAAATACAGATGTGTAAAACTGTAAACAAATCCACCTTGTGGGGCCACTGCGACCGTGTCCTTCAGGCTGGGCACTCGGGAGAGGCAAGGGGGTCCCAGGGGCTGGAGAACAAGCTGTGCTCTACAGCCGGGTGGGCTCTTCCTCGCTGTCACTGCAGTTTCCACAACAGTCCTGAAGTCAGAAGGGTAAGGAGAGGGAGGAGGGAGGGAGAGAGGAGCACAGCAAGCAGAGGGTGAGCATGGTCACACAACCCAGCCTACAGCTGCCCTCTGCCAGGGATGGGCCAGGGCCCCCCCACCCCAGCCTGTGTGCGGGAGAGCTACATGGAGGCAAGGGGCTGGAGGGGACCCCCAGACAGCAGAGAACAGCCCAGCTGCATCTGGAGGTTCAGCCCCTGGCAGACAGACTGGTGAGCACGCAGCTGGTAGCTCAGAAGCTGTGAGGAAGCTGGGCTCCAGGGACTGCAGCCACCCAGGGACACAGCTCAGTGCCAGCACAGACGCTCAGCCCTGCTCAGGGCTCAGCTGGCCACGAAAGCAGCTGAAGCCCTTTGTGCTGAAATGGGAGTCTGAGCACGGCACAATGCCAAACCCTTCACAGTTTCTCAACCCTTCTGTGTGTCCCGGACATCCCAAGAGGAGTGAAGGAAACTTCCCCCAACCCCCTGGGAGCAGAACTCCCAGCAGCAGCAGTGCAGGGGCAACTTTGGCTCAAGCTGAGGGCAAGGCCTCCCCCACAAAGGCAGCAAGAGCAGGGATGCTGGATTAGTGGCTCAGGGGGCAGTTAGAACAACAAGCAGGTTGTGCTCTGCCAGGGGAAGGGGATAGGCACTGAAGGGTAACACTCCTCTTTCCCAGATCTTGCCATGTCCGTGGGCCACCGGGTATTTCCCTGAGCAGAGCAGCCAGGAGTGACTGCTCACCTCTGGAAAGAGAAAACACGTGGGAAATCACAGCTCAACCCCTTCTACAAACAGCTGCCCATCCTCTGGCACGTCCTGCCTGCCTCGGGAAGGGCTGGGTATCCCCAGAGCTGGCTCTGGCTAGGGCAGCCCACTGAACTGCGAAGCACAACTCGGAGCTTGCCAAGGAGCAGGAGTCAGCACCAGGTGGCTGAGTGGGTCCAGAGCCAACCATGCTGGAGTCCTACAGCTGCACACAGCTGCTGAGAGGCAGCAGCCCAGGCTTTGCCAGGCCTGGAAAGAAGGCAAAGACTGTCCTGGGCAGAGGAGACAGGCGGACAAACAAGCCCACAGCAGCTGCAAAACGTTTCTGTTCTCCTCATCCCTCAAAAGAGCTGCTCTCTGCCTGGCTCAAGATCTGGCAGAATTGCTCTGGGGAGCCCCAGACAGCCCATTCCAAGAGCAGAAATTTGTTCAGGGATGGTATTATTCACGTCAGAAGGGAGATGATTTATTATTTTAGAGTCTTCAGCATCTCTCTGCCTGAGTGATTCCAGCATGTTTAACCAGGACACTCTTTCTCAGCCCGCTCGAATCCCCCAGCATGGGGAGTGCCAGCCAGGCAAGGGCTGGCTCCCTGCAGCCCTGCACGGGTGGCCGAGAGCCCCAGGGTCTGGCCACCCAACACTAAGGGAGACTGCTCACTGCCCTCTTGTGCCCACCTCTCTGCCAGACCTGCCTGGCACAGGCAGGAGCAGGATCACTGTTGCTGGGAGACTGGCTAGGGAGGAAAGGCTGGGGAGGAAAGGCTGGGCAAACCCTTACCTGTCTGCTGAACAAGCGCTGGAGTAACCCTTTTTTGGGCTGTGGAGAAGGCTGCCCTTTCCAGTCCAGGTCTGGGGGCACCGTGCCATCTGTGCTAAAGACATTCAGCTCCTTAAAACACTCTGTCTCGATCATCTGGAAGAGGGAAAAGAGGGTTGCAGCAACTGCCACATGGAGCCCATCACTAAGGGCCCAGCAGAGCATGAGAGCAGCAGGGACAGCACAAGGACACTGCCCTCGGAGCAAAGACCTACCTCATTCTGCCAAGGAATGGGCACACTCCCCGTGGCAAACTTCTGGTAAAAGTCGTTGTCTGTGGGCTCCAGCTCCACTCCTTTCACCGTGGAGAACTGCTCGATGTCCAGAACATCCTTGCAGTAGATGGCCTGGGGCTACGCAGCACAAAGATTGCTCTAATGCCAGTCTCCACCTTGATGCCACCACCTCCAACTGCTGCTCGTGGCCAAGCCCAGCCCACCTCTCTCTGCATCCCAGAGCTTGCTGGACCCCTGTTCTGCCAGGTCCAGGGAAGGGGATGGGCCCCATCTCCCCAAGTCTGGGCTCCCTCTTCCCTTAACAGCACCAGTGACTGAAAAGGTAAGGAATAGATGGGCACTTACATCTGGCTTGAAGGGAGGGTCCAGCATGCCTGCTTCCAGCCTCCTGAAGTTGAGGTGTTTGAAGAGAGGGTGTTCCTTCACTTCCTTGGCTCCAGCTCCTCGGCACCCCAGGCGCTCCAAAGGGTCTTTGCACAGGAGCTGCAACACAAAGGAAATCAATGTCCTGGGTGAAGGGTGCTCTGTGCAGGAGCAGCCCTGGGTTCCTGCAGCGTGTTCTAGGGAGAACACAGGCCTGTTAGGCAAGGAATGAAGGCACTCTGAACCCTCCTGTGCTGCCTCATCAGAGACAAGGGAACCTGGCTGTCACCTCTGCAGGGAGCAGCCCTGATGTTCATGCACAGAGGTGGTGGGGGTGAAGGGACAGGGCTGCACAGCCATACCATGGTGCAGAGGGAGCGGGCGCAGGGCGAGAACTTCTCCGAGTACTCCTCCTGCACTTCCTTCACCAGCCGCTCCACCTCCTCCCTCTTGATCTTCTTCTTGCGCTGCTGGAAGGGGGACTGGCCCTCGATCATCTCGTACACCAGGCAGCCCAGAGCCCACCAGTCTGGGCTGAACGTGTAGCGCTCGTTCTTCACCACCTCCGGAGCTGCAGAGGAGCAGGGGTGAGGGATGTGTGAGGGCAGGGAGAGAACATCTTTTGAACCACTTCTTGCTTAAAGCAGGGTCACTTACCCATGTAGCCAACTGTCCCCACCCGGCCCTTGATTGTTTGGCCCTCTGGCACATGCACAGCTAGTCCCAGGTCTGAGATACGGATGTGGCCTGCATAGAGGAGGGGACAAGTTAAGGGGCAGTGTTTGAAGCTGCCAAAAACACAGGGTAACCCTGGTTCAAGCAGAGTAAGAATAAACTCTAGCTCAGGGCTCCTCTTGACCCTGCACTCACCATGGTCATCCAGTAATATGTTCTCTGGCTTCAGGTCCCTAGGAGGGAAGGGACTCGATTAGTAAGAAGCCTGTTATCAAAGCAAAGGATATAAACAACAGCCACATCTCAACAGGTCACAGATAAGCAACGTTAAGATTGCAATGCCCCTGCTTCGGGCACACAGAAAACCTTCCTCTCACCCTCTGCCCCAGAGTGGACCCTGAGAGCTCTCCCCTCCTGGGCAGAGAGGTGGGACACAACAACCTTCAACCCTCTGCAGTGAGCCTGGGGATGGTTCCCTCTTTGCAGGTGTAGAACT
Source organism: Drymodes brunneopygia (assembly GCA_013400955.1). Lineage (NCBI taxonomy): Eukaryota > Metazoa > Chordata > Aves > Passeriformes > Petroicidae > Drymodes > Drymodes brunneopygia. Next base: position 33,664 of record VZTZ01008487.1, on the reverse strand, counting down.
CACTATGGGGCAGGCTATACAAGTGAGAAGGAGCAGAGGCTTCTCTGCTTACTCTGCCCCAGGGCAAGGTAGGACCAGAAGGGACTTCCTGGCCAGTGTTTAGCCCTGCTATCCCAACACTGCATCATGCCCCTGTAAGTACAGTCAATCGACTTGTTCTCCCTCCTCCCCAGCTCTTGAGCACGTTGGGGCAGCCTACCCTGTTTTGTTCCAGTGTCAATACTGCCCAGGGAGTTCAGTGCCTGCCCTGAGACATTCACAGCATAATCACATCCTGTTCTTGGCGATCATTTACCAGCACAAGGAAGCCAAGCTAAGGTCTCCCTTTTCTCCCACAAGATCAGCTTTCTGTTCCCAATTCCTCTCACTCAGCTCTGTGCTGCTTTCAAGCCTGAGCTTATTTTCTTGCAGACAGACCCAGCTGGGCTGGTAAGAGCAGCAGGAACCCTCTTGCTGCTGCAGGCCCTACAAGCTCTCCCAGCAGGGGCCAGGCAGCACGCACCTGTACACTATCCTTTCCTGATGCAAGTCCTCCAGGCCACAGCAGATCTCAGCAGCGTAGAAAGCTGCCCGGGGCTCCTCAAAACCAGCCTCTCCCATGTGGTAGATATGGAACTTGAGGTCCCCTCCATTCATGAGGGTCAGCACTAGGCAGAGAGCATCTTTAGTTTCATATGCATAGGCTAAGCTCACCTGCAATTCAGGGCAGAAAGGCTGTTAGAAGACACAGCTGGGAGAGGGAGGTGCCCACACTCCCATGGACACTTTGCTACCCAAGCAGCCACTCACAGACTCAGGACTGGGCCTTTGCCAGCAGAGGAGGAACTGTACAAACCCAGGGAGGATGTGGTAGTGCCCAGCAGTCCCAGCACACCCCCAGCTTTCCTCAGACAGGGAAGACTTCCCCCAAGCCAGAGCTGCTTCCCCCCGGCACCACACAACAGCAACACTGGGGCAGCATCTGATGAACCCTCTGCAAAGGGAGGTTCAGGCTTTCCACACCTCAGTGCACCAAGGCAGAGCTCCCAATCACACAGCTCAGGGCTGGGCTTCTCCCCACCCCACTGTCTGGAGAGACACTTCTCACTGTTTACCCCAAAAGCCACAAACACCGGATGGGTGTTTGGGGCTGACTTTGGGGGCATTTACAGTATATTGTGGAGGCAGTAAAGGTCCTGCTGGACCCCAGCCATGTGAGAGATGTGCAGCCACCAGGACCCTGCCCCCATGGACAGAGCCTGCTCCTGCCTCTCCACACCAGGTGAGGAGCACAGAGGTGCCAGGCTGGCTGGTTGGAGGAAGAATCAACCATCGCAGCAAAGTGAGAGCAATTCCTATGTACTTACTACAAACCTACTGTTCACTTTTTCCAGGATCTGTTTCTCGTTCAGGGCCATGGCTTCTCCTTTCCTCTTTTTGATCCGTTTCTTCTCCAGTTTCTTGCAGGCATACATCTTCCCTGTGGCACGCACTTGGCAGGCACACACCTGCAGGGAGGACAAGGCTCAGCATCCTCCCACTGCCATTTCCAGAGTGGGGGTCTAGGTTCTGCCTCAGGAAGAGGCACAGGAAGGCAAAGAAGCCCATTGTCAAAGCAAAGACACAGGAACAGTGACAGCTGCAGATGCCACAGAGAAGCAGGAGCCAGCTGTAATGCTTCTAACACCTTTAGGAAGACAGAAGGCTACTCCATAAACAAAAGGAAGCCTGGCAGGAAGTTTTCAGGAGTGCAGTTTGCTCTGTCAAGACACAGGGAACAGACCTGACTGCCCAGTTCGCAGAAGGCACCACAGGGCTTGTGCTACCAACCCTGCACAGCACCTCCCACGCCTCCAGCACCTGGAGAGAGGTGAGCTCCTGCCTCTCAGGGAGAGTTGACAGGCCATGCAAGGCTCAAGCCAGCCAGCAGCACCTGCCTCCAGGTGCTGGAGCAACTTCTGGCACCCTGATGGCCAACCCAGGTCTGCCTCTGGCAGCAGGCAACAATGGCTGCCTGGTACCCTGAATGCAGAGGAAATGGTGGTTACTCACCTCCCCAAAACCGCCCTTACCCAGCACACGGTACTGGCGGAAAGTGTTTTTGGTCACTGGCTGCCTGTGAGGGAAAGGAAACCAGAGTGAGATGTGAGCAAGGAGAGAACAGGGGCTGAAGCCCACACCACCTCCATGCCTGAGAGATTGTGGCTCACCCTAAAGCCCTCCTCAACTGAGCTTTGCTTCCCTGTGAGGCAAGCAAGGCTGGGGCTGCTGCTGGTGCCAGTAAAGGGCCCTGATGGACAGCAAAAGCCAAGCTCTTGGCTCCTGCCAGGGCCCAGCAGGGGAAGGAGCCCCAGGGACCCCTGAGGCAAGCTGTGTGAGGAGGGTGCAGGTTTCCCAGAGTGAGGGGAGCGTTACCGTTCCAGCCATTTCCACTGCAGGAAGCGGTTGAAGTACAAGCTGTCGAGGTAGTCAGCAAAGGGAGCCACGCTCAGGTAGTCGTGGATAAGCCTAGGAGAGAGCAGAGCCAGCATGGTTCCTGGGAGCTGATCACAGCCCTGGAAAAAGCCAGCAGCCCCAGGAAAGAGGAGGTGAACAGCCCTAAAAGACTGTTTACTTTGCCATCCCCTCACCCAGCCTGGTGCTAAGTCACCCACGTAGCCCTGGCCCAGAAAGCCCCGCTCCATGCTAAGCCTGATGCAAAAGGAAGGTGCGTTGGAGGTACCACTGTGACAAAATGCCCTGGGACTGGGCTGGCACTGCTAATTGTGGCCTCTTGGCACCAGCCAGGGCTGCAGGACAAAGGGGGACAATGGGACTCTTTGCAATTGCCCCTCTGCTCACAGGGCAAATGTGCAGGCAGGCTGTAATCAGCTGCTAGCAACATTCAGCACCAGGCGCTGAGCTGTTCACTATCAGATGAATATCCAGCACAAAAGGCCACAGGGGATCCTGCTCGAGAGAGCTGACTGCCTTGGAGAGCTGTGCCAGGGCTGCCCAGCGGAGTGAGGAGCCTTAGACAGTGTCTAGACTGGAAACACGCATCAAGGAGAAGCGGATGGGCTCTCCCCTTTCAGAGCTTGCCAGGAGCAGGCAGGGCCCAGCCCGGAGGCTCTGCATTCAGACACGACTCTGGTTACCACACACGGAGCTAATGCTCCCCAGAAGACTGCAGCAAATGTGTTGCCACAACCCTGCTCTCAGTTAGGCAACACGCTCCAGCTACTGTGCAGGGAGGGGTGAGGCTGCAAGCCGGGTTTGCCCAAGAGCTTCCGCTTCACACCCGGAGCCAGGACCTTGGCCACTGCCTCTGTGATGGGAACAGAGGTGACCTTAGACCCCAGCTGCAACAGTCAGAGTAACCCAGCCACAACAGCCACTACTGTGTCTGGCAGGACAGGAGAGCTGGCACAGGACTGCAGCCATCGGCTCAGCTTGGCAGGAGCCTGCAAGATCCTGGCACAACACTGGGAACAGCACCTCTGTAGGGTCTTCCCAAATGGCAACTCCGACTGGGAGAACTGACAGAGGTTTCTGCAGCAGCTTGTGGCTCCCAGAGCACAAGATCCTTGTGCTTGCTTTCCTGAAGCTGAGCTGCAAACTGCTAGTCCAAAACTCGCCAGGCCCTAGCACCAGCCCTCACTCTCCCCAGAGGAAGACACCACGAGGGAAAATGTGAATCAGGTGCAGCATCGTCCCCATGCCATGTGTGACCTGCAGGCACACTCCAGCCCTCCAACTTACTTAGTGCATTCCTTGAAGAGCTCCTTGGAAGGTTCCTGCTCCAGCCTCTCACAACAGGCATCCACCAGTTGTGAGGGAACTTCAGGCACATGGTCCTCACTCTGGGGACAAAGGGATGGAGTTAGACACAAGGGAGCAGAGCTCAAGGGTCCTGCTTTAGGGTCAGTGGGCAAAGCAGTGTGGTGGCTTGTGAGGTGGTGTGGTGGCTCAGCATGTTGGCAGTGGCAGGACATGGGCAATGTCAGCTGTTGGCTCTCCAACTCTTCTACCCTTGCAGGCAGCAAACACAACCCTCTTACTCACGTTTGGCTTCAAGTACTTTTCAATCAGCTGCTGCCCACAGTCCTTCCTCTTCTCATCTGGAGCCACTTCGTACCCTGCCTGCAGAGAGCAAACAGTGTGAGGGGCACGTCCAGCCAGGAACCCAGCCTTGCTACTGGGCAACAGCTGTGAAGCAGCAACACCCTCTGCCCAAAATTTCCCATGATCTCCTTGAAAACCAGATCTCCACCAAACAGCTCCCTAACAAAAGCCCAGCCCTAATCGGGCTGCAACTCACAGGTTTTTCCTACAGAAAATCCCTATGTGCCCAGAAGTACCTGCTGGAGCACCCAGCCAACCAGTTTGTGCCCTGTCTCCCCCAAGGAAGCCTGCTGGGCTTTGCTCTTACCACGGCATCCAGGAACTTGACGCAGCGTGAGAGCTCGGGGCGTGTCTCGCAGAACTGCCGGAACAGCATGTGCCCAATGGGCTGCTTCTCGCACAGGCTGTGGTAGTCCCGCTCTGCAAACGTGGACAAGGTCACTCCCTGCCAAATCCCAAAGGAGCAGTCCCAGCCCACCATCCCGGCCAGGCAGCAGTGGGGGAATTGTGACTCCTCAGCTGGGCTGCTGACAGGTCCCACCAGCCTGAGACTACCAAGAGGGTGAAGCACATCCAGTGGGACAAGGGACATTACTGAGGTTTCACATTCCCCTGTGGAAGACCCTCTTCCCTGAAAGAGGATTGATCTGCTGCTCTGTTCAGCCTGAAGCTCTTGTTTCTAGCAAAGGACCTCCATATCTCCTGCTTGCCTAAAGACTCTCTCCTCCTCACTCCATAGAGATCGATCAACCACTCCAGACACACAACTTTCCTTGGAACATGAGGAACACACCAGGCTTATCTCAAGGCAGATCTTCCAGTCCAAGAGTTGTTCTGATGACTCCTTCAAACCACTTGTGTTCCCAAAGGCCCTGCTGAAAGCAGCAGCATCAAAATGGGAGGCACCATTTCCACAGATGTCCTGCTGATGTGCACACAGCAGACAGAACTCCCCACTCCATGGGACAGCCATTTGCTTGTACATCAACTCTCACAGATTTCTCCTACCCCTCTCTGAACTCTGGCAGCCCAGGCACAAAACCTTTTGACTACCCAGAGCACTTCCAGTTCTCTGCTTTTTTCCTCCCCTTCCACTCACAAGTCATTGTCTGATCGCAGGCCAGAACACATTTCTGTGACAGCCACTGCCACCAAGGGCTGTGGGCTGCCTGCAGTGCAGATGTGCAGTCACCCAGGGGATCCCAGCACTGGGCACTTCCAGCCTTCCCCTGCCTGTGCAGCAGTTTCTCCCGAGGAAGCTACAGCTTCCTGAGGGTGCAGGAGAGAGCAGAGCAGGGCAGGCTGTGGTGGGGGAGGAGGTGGCCTCACCAGCTCCGCCGCACCAGCCGGTTTCCTTGTGTCTGCAGGGGAAGGAGTTCCCTTCAGCTGGGGAGGACCAGGGTTTGCTGTCGGTGAGATCAAAAGCTTTCGGCTGCCCTGGTCGCTGCCCAGGCTCACACGAGGTTACTCCCTGTGGTCAGGGCACAAAAAACTTAATTCTGCAGTGGGCAACCAGCCCACTGTGCCCAAGGTCCTGCCAAGACTCTGGAATAGGAAAGAAATGCCTTTCCAGCAGGCTGTGAGGTGGAAAGAAAGACACCCCAGCCAAAGAGTGCCCAAGCAAAAGGAACAGGGTCATTTCTCCCATGGGAAAACCAAGTGAAGCTGCTGCCACCTGGGTCAGAGCACTTCTCACGTGCCTCTCCAAGGTGAAGTGAGACACGGGCGGTGACAGCCAGTGGCTGGGAGGGACTTGCTTCCCAAATCTTCACAAGGTCACTGTCCTGGATAGCAGGACAGCAGACACAGAGACCACCAGCACTCACTGCTGGCAAACGGGTGAAGTCCAGTGGTGGAAAACATCAAGACAGCCACAGGAAGGGTGGCTGCAGGCACAGGATGGACAAAAGCTGAGGGAAAGCTCTGCTGAGGACATGCAAGTCAAAGTGGCAGAAGGGGTTTGGATGATCAAGATGGGAGCTGCAAGGAGAGCCCAGGCCAGAGCCCTGCTCAGCTCTCAGACCTTGCTCCAGAGAGGCAGCCAGCTGCAAATCCAAGGCTGGAGTGTCCATACAGCCACACCTGGCTGTGAAGCCAGCCCTGAGAGATGGTGCATGGGGTGCACAGGGAGGTGGGGACAGCCTGCACTGTGCTGCTGTAAGCTTGAGGGTTACAGTGTGGATGAGTGAGGTTGAGTTTCTCCAAGTACTGGGGCCCAAAGGATTGCCAGGACTGGCAGACCTGGGCATGGCAGAACTGGGAATTTGAGCTGCAGAAACCTCCCAAACCCATTCATTTCAGTGACACCTGTTCTGAAACAAGGCCAGTACTGTGCTACTCTCCAGCTGGCAGCTGAATCCGGATTGAAAACTTAAACAAGCTCTCCTCTTCCCAGGAAGCAAAGCACTGGCACCCTCTGTGCCCCAAAACAATTTCACATGATCTCAGGACCAAGCCTGCTGCACAAACAACATTAAAACCATGAAGAGTACAAAGTACAGAATGAAAATGACAGGCCAAGCCCTGCCCAACTCCAGTTCTCATCTACACCACACAGCAAGAACCCAGTTTGCCTGAGAAGAGCTACTGCTTGAATGTTAGAAGCTGAGGTCTGTGGAGCTGAGCTGAATCCAGCCAGGGAGAACAGAGGACTTGAGCAGGACTTTTGTTATTTATGCAAAGGCACCCCAGAGTGACACTCCAAAACTCTGCAGCACGGAGCAGGTCTGTTTACACACAGAAGGTGATGTTCCTCTAGTGAAGCTCACCACAGTCTTGCAGGTGTGTGGGTACATCATCAGCCACTTAACCACACACCATTTCTTCTCTAAACCCTAAACTCCAAGCAATCCTGGCTGGGATTTCCCTGTTTTAGGTACCTGACACTCAGCTTGGGGTGCACAACTCACACACACACACACACACACACACACACACACACTTGCCCAGTGGCTCCCACCAAGCCCTGCCTCTCACCCAGGGTTTGTCGAAGGTCCTCGCAGAGGCTGATGTGAGGGAACTGCAGCATCTGGCGCCATTTCTTGCTCTTGCCTTTCCGGTTTCCTCCACCACCTGCAGGGCACACAAAATCCCCACCATGAGTCAGGAAGCAAAGGTGTCTGACTGCAGCCTAGCCCTGCCAGGAGCTGAGGAAAGAGCCTCTCTTTAAGTCCAGGCAAGGAAAACAAGACTGAAGTGGTACCACCATCTTCAGGTTGGAGCCTCGATTGGAAATGGGCAGACCAACCTCTGGCTGCTGAACAAATCCAAAACAAGAACTTGAAGATCTTTCATGATGGGAGAATCCCACCAGGGGCAGGAGTGTCCAGAGCCACAGCAGTTCTTGGCTCCCAGGCCTGTCCCCAGCACCTCTGCATAAGTAATCACAGCTCCAGGCTTCACACCTTGCTTGGTGTGAAGCTCTTCGGCTGCAGTAAAGGCGTTCATGCCACCTACTCATTCCAGACTGATTGCTTACTTCAGGGAGGGGCTCTCAGAGGGAGGACATGAAGCTGGGAGACAGGAATTCCTGCTCTAATCCTGGCTCCACAGACAACTCGCTGCATTGCCTGGGGCTCATCACTTCAGTTTCCCACCTGTGAAGTAGGGACACTCCCACCTTTCTCCAGAGATAAGCCAGCCTCAGAAAATCCAGATCCAAGAACCAGGTATTATTCCAGCTGCAGCTGCTGGAGTAAATGCCCAGTGCTGTAGGACAGGGTGGGAAAGCTTCTAGATAGACCAAAAAATTTACATCATAGCAAGCACTAAGTACCCTTTGCTGGGATCAGCCAGCCTCCAGGGATTGCTTTCCCGGTGCCAACACACACAATTTCCCACCTCTCTTTGGAAATTCATTAAATCACCCTGCCAAAGTGGTCTGCCGAGAGTTGGGCCCAAGGCCCAGCTTTCTGAAATCACAGAGGGCTTGAACATAGTTTATCAGTTCTTGAGAAACACTTTCACAACACTCTCCTCCACTGCAGATGCAGTTCAGCCCCAAACCCTAGACACAGTCCCCTGGCATCCAGCTCCCTGCACCACAGGAGGCCCCAGATGGAGAGGCAGGTGGGATGGGGGGGCCATCCTGGACAGCGGTGCCAGCCCCTGGTCCAAGCCCTGGCATGCAGCAAGTCCTTGCACTGCATCTGCCCCACACCAGCAGCTGGCCTGCACGATTGTACAAACTCAGGAAGGAAGTGACTCAAGGGTAAGCAGGGCTGGAAGAAACCAGCGGCGCAGACACCTTCTTGTCAGCGACAATGAAGCGGATGGGGGCAGCGAAACGAGGGTAGGGGAGGACAGGCCATCCTCACCCCAAGAGAGCTCAAGGACAGGCAGAGCAAAGCCCCACAGCACCCGGAGGTTGCATTTCCTTGAGTTGTTTGCTTTTGAAAGGAGGCTCTAGCGCCCTTCACGCGCGGTTCTCCCCCGCCCTCCCAGCACTGAGCCTGACAGTCCAGCGGGGAGTTGGGCTCCTTCACAGCAACCTCCCAGCACCCCGGTGTGGGGATGAGGCTGCCTCCACCCAGAGCTCACCAGGAGCACACTTCAGGCTTGGCTGATGGATGAGAGCTGGTCTGTTGTCCCTCTGTCAGGGCAAGGGGGACAAGGATCCTTCACCTTCCCTGGGCCAGACCAAACACAGGGCATGGTGGTGCTGTGGCAGTAGCTGAAGGTGATGGTCAGCAGCCCCTCAGCACATCCCAGCTCAGCTCTGCACTCCCACACCAATCTAGGAAGCTCCAAAAAGGCTGGGCTGGAGCAAAGAACCCAGACCTGTCATATCTGGCCTGCAAAGTAGCTCTGTCCTGTCACAGAAGCTGTCTGAGCTCATCCCAGTGGCCACCACGGCCACCCAGCCACAGGTGGGAGAGCCACAGACAGGCAGCAGGGACACCCACGGCTCTCACAGCCCAAGAAACACCTGGCATAGGTGTGACAGTGGGTTGTTTCTGCTTGCAAACTGCCCGCTGCTGCCAAGGGAGAGGCACCAGTGGAGCACCAGGAGCAGCAGCCGTCCAGCACCTCGTGCTGCATCAGTGCCAAAACTCCATTCCCCAAGGGCACAACAGGAGCCAGTCTCCGGGTCACTCCGTGCAAAGCTGGGCCTCGTGCCTGGAGGTCACAAACCCCACTGGTTTGGTTTTGAACCAAACCTTGCCATTGTGAACCTGAACGTCACGGTCCACCACGGTCACTGTGCCAGCAGTACTTACACTTAGCCTGGTTTTCAAGCAGCCTGGAAGTGTTTCTGCCCGTGCAAATTGAATTTCACTGCTTTTTGCTCCCGCAAATCTAATCTCCAAAGTGCTCTAACTGGATTTCAGCGGGTCTCTCAGGCTCCAGGATGGCTCCGTCTGGCCAACTGCTCACCACGGGACAGGGGACACTGCGCTTCCCCACCACATACGTGATCTAACGAACTCATCAATGCCTGGCTGAAGCGGATCTTCTGTGCAAAGGACCAGGTTCCTGTGTGAGACTTCCCATCCCCTCCTGAGGCTTCTCCACGCAGCCCGCCTGCATCTTTAGGACAGCCCCGCTGCTGCCAGGCTGCATCCCACGCCGGGGCCCTGGAATCCAGCCTGGCCCTGGGGCAGCGGGCCCGCAGCAGAGCTCCGGGAGCCCCGCACACCGGGGGCCGGGCCGGGTGTGAAGGTGGCGGACGGACGGGTGGGGCTCCCCGCCGCAGTTTCGGGATCGGCCCGTGTGTGGGAAGCAGCAGTTTACCGAACTGAAATCAACTTTTTTTTTCTCCTACGGCACCCAAAGCTGCCCGTGCCCTGTGCCGGAGGAGCTGGAGCAGCCTCTGGAGTGGGCAAGGCGGGAGGCAGTCGGGGCGATCCGCACCGGGGAGGCAGCGAGGCCGCCCGGGAGGGAGCTCAGCACTCCCGGAGCGAGCACAGCACCGGACGGGGGAGCAGAGTGCCTGTGCCCAGCCCACGCCGCCACCTCCCCGCTCCCCGCCAAGGCCGCGATACCCCGGGAGGGACCGCCCCGGCCGAGCCCCGGGGCGGCACCG
>VZTZ01008487.1:5006-23550 GCA_013400955.1 Drymodes brunneopygia | reverse complement strand
GGCCATCGGGGAAGCGCTGCCGGGACGAGAGGGCGGGCGCTGATTGGACGGCGAGATGTCATTCAGGGAGCACCGCGAACCGATTGGACGAGAGCCAAGGGTGCCCACCGAAGGGGAGCCCCGCCTTCCGGAGCATCTGATTGGGTGTGGAGCTGCCACTCAGTCGCAGAACGGGTCGTGATAGGGTGGGTGGGGTCGAGTAGTTGTATATAAAAGAGCGCTGGGTTTCGAGGGAAGCCGTGACGGTGTCCGGGGTCCGTGGGGGTCCCGGGGTGTCCCGGTTCTGGTGCTCTTCCTCCGGGCAGGGTCTCCCCGAGGTGTCCTGTGCTCTCGTGATAGAGGCAGTTACGTTTAGGGGAGCCTCGCCAGCTCCACAGCCTCAATAAAGTCCAAGCAGCCACGCGTGTTTCCCCGGTGTCTCGGTCAGTCCCGGTCACGGCGTGGGTGGCCCAAGCTCCGCTGCTGTGCCCTGTTTCCCTGGTCACCGCTGCCGTAGAGGTTTGGGTTTTCTCATCCCCCAGTGCAGCTGACCTCAACAACAGCTCACGTGCCATTCTGATGTTTGAGCTCCCGCCAGTTTCTTCCCACCAATTATTCCCTCTAAAAGCCTTTTTTCAAATTATACCAAAATTAGCAGCAGCGTTACCCTGTCTGAAGAAAAGCTGCGTTATGGGAACCTCTCCCCACGTGATTCCCAGCAAACCATTCGCTGGTTTCCCTGCAGAGCTGGCCCGCACTCCAGCACCCCTTGGTGACCTGTCAGCCCCTCAGGTGACCTCCCCATCTCCCAGCCTCTCCTGGGCACAAAACAGCTCCTTAATCCTCTTAAACCAAGTGGTGTCTGGCCTGCTTTGTGCTGCTCATGGCTTTGCAGTGAGGACGTCATCTCTGCCTTCCCACGGCTCCTGTCTCTTGCTCCAGCCCACGGGAGATGTCTCCTTGCTGGTGGCAGCTGGGCTGCCCCAGGTGCGAGGCTGGTGCTGCCCAGGGCACGGAGGAGATGATGGGCAGGTCCTTCAACTGGTCTCTGTCAGTGGCAGCCCATGGCAGGAGAGAAGGGTTCGTGTCCTCAGGCTGCAGTGAGGATGATAATAACACAAATTTACTCCAAGCACTTGCTGTCCATGCAGTCGGTACTGCCTGTGGCTGCTGTGCCCTTCAGCATCCGCTGGAAATCAGATGTCACACCTTCAGGGTACAAATCTGCAGCTAGGAGGAGGAGGAGGAGGAGGATGCTTTGCCCTGCCACACCTTGGGGATGATCTCTCTGTTACTCTGCCTGGAGGGATGAGCTCATGCTGTGAGAGCTCCTCTTTTAGACCTGCTTTCCTTTCAAAGCTGGCACATGTTTATTTTGAACTTAAAATGAGATGACTCTGTTTCCATCCATTTCCAGCATTAACCCTTGGGTTGCTATTTTCTGTTTCCTCCCACCTGGCATTTTGCAGCACTGTTCCTGTCACTGGCAAGACCCATGGACAATGGGAGGCTGCTGGAGCAGCACCAGTGTCCAGAGGATCCTGCTGTCCCCAACAGATCCAGCAGCAGTCCAGGTGCTGGAACTGCCACTCTGCTTTTTAGCTCTGTGGAGCGGATGGCATGACTGGAAAGGGAGAAGGCTCTGAACCCAAGCTTGTTGGGGGAGTAACTCAAAACAATCTTAGGAAATTGAAGGAAAAGCCTGAAAATGTAAGATGCAATTCCAGGCACGGTGCTGCGGTTGGGCAGCAACAATCAACGCTTCAAGGGGAGCCACTTTCCCAGTGGCACTGGGGTGGCAGTGGCTCATGAGCACAGCAGGAATAAGGGTCGTGCTGTGGCAGATGAAACAGACTTTGTACAAACTTGGAATGGAAACGGCTGCTGCAGGGATGTGGAGCGACCTGCTCAACACCTGCTGTGAACAGGCTGATGTGCTGGATGGGGATGCAGTGGGACATACTCGGTGAGGGAGCTCTTCCCAAGCACCCCAGTAGGGTGTAGAGGGGGACCAGGCGCTCCAAACACTTCATCCAGCCCGCAGGATTTGATGTTTCAGACATCAGCCTGAGTCTCCCTTCACAGACTCGGATTTTGCCCCAGTATGCTGGTGTTGCCTTGCCCAAGCAGGGCTGGCCCTGCGTGCCTCACTCCAGCTGCTCCCTCTCCCCTCCTGCCCTGCAGCATCCCAGAGGCATGCACTCATCCCAGGAGGATGGACAGTGCCTGGTACCCTGGTTGGCACCCAGGGTGCTTGGCCAGGGCACTGTGGGGCCCCAGGGTTCTGCCACAGGGCTGGTGCTCCCCAGGGGATGTGGCCTGGCTGCGTCCCCACTAGTTGCCCTCATCTCCTGGATATTTTTAGAAGCCAAGTGTTGTTGAGTTGTGAGAAGGCAATGGCAGCCTTGGGAGGGGAAACTGGGCAGCAGCGATAGGGCAGCTCCTTCCGCTGGCAGTGCCCGTGCAGCTCCAGCCACTGGGGCCAGACGCCTCCAGGGAGTCAGCACTGGAGTCCATCCCAACCCAATTCCACTGGGAATCTCTGCTGACTCCAAAGCTCACACCATGAGCCTCCCCACATGGGGCCAGCAGGCACAGTGATGGTCCAGGGATCCTCACTGCTGTGAGTACCCCCATCCCATCCAGCCCCCCCAGACCCCAGCTGAGCTGCACCCACCCCGACAGGGGTGCGGGGGCTGGCGGGGACCAGTGTTCCTTGGGCTCCAGCTCCCAGGCGCCAGCGACTGTTTTTAGCCCAGAGAAAGTCCAATGTTTTGAGATTTTCTATTTTGAGCAGCAAAGCTGAAGAAGTGGAGCAGCCCCTGACCCCTGGGTGTCTGTGCAGAGCAGGGCAGGAAGCCAGGCAGGGCGGGTGTGGGGTGGCTTCTGCCCCCTAAGGGGGATGTGGTTGCCCCTGGGTCTTTGCCCCACAGCTGCCTCCGTGGCCTCTTGCACGTCAGGCTGTGCCGGAGCCTGTTCCCATGCGATCCCATCTCTGACACCATCCCAGGGGAGAATGGCCTTTCCGGTGCTGGGATATCATTCCTCCTTTCCCTCCTGCAGCAAGATCCCAGTAAAGCCCCCAAGCAGGATGTGGGGTGTTCCACCCCAGACCTACGATGCTTGTACCCCACCGTGGGTCTGTGCGTGCCCTCACAGAGCCCCCATGACATGGCACAGCTGGCGTATCCCCAGAGGGAACAGGCCTGGCAGAGAGGCACAGGGCTTGGACTGGGCTGCTGTGGTGGCAGAGCCAGCTCAGCCCAGTGCTGGTGATGCTGCTGCATGGAGGGTTTTGTCCCCTCGCAGCAGCTGTGGGGTCCATCCCCTGCACAAGAGAATGCTGGGGGACACAGACATTCATCTGGGAGTGGGGAGGGATGGTACTCACTGGAGCTGCCACAGCAAGCTGTCATCACCACTGCTGCAAGGGATATGTGTGGGGTGACACAGGTGACAACAGGTGCTGGCAGTTGGTGATGCTTTCTGGGCTCCCTGGAGGCAGATGCCAGTCCCAGGCACTGAATTTTCGTTTCATTTTATTCAATCCTGCGTTTCCAGAAGCACCTCGAGCTGCACGCCAGCACTGCCATCCAGGCTCTGTGGTGAGGCCAGGTGCTGTGAACGCTGAGCAGGGCTGGGGGCCACGTCCCTGGTGTCTCAAAGGGGACTTAGGGACCCCTAAGTGCGGTGCTGTCGGGGGACGGCGAGGAGCCGGCGGAAGGCAGCACGGAAGTCCCGGTTGAAGAGAGTGTAGATGAGGGGGTTGACGCTGCTGTTGCAGTATCCGATCCAGAAGAAGAAGTTGAAGAGGGGCTTGGAGACGTGGCAGCCCTGCCCACAGAGAGCCCCCAGGCTGTAGGTGAAGAAGAAGGGGAACCAGCACAGCACAAAGGCGCCCATCACCACGGCCAGCACGACGGTGAAGCGTCGCTCCCGCGCCCGCACCAGCCGCCGGCGGCACAGCAGCACGCTCTGGTGCTGGCTCTGGCGCCGCCAGCCTGGCATCCCAACGCCCGGCACCCTTCCATCACTGCTGACGGGGCGCGGGGAGCGGGCAGCGAGCAGGGCGGCCGTGCGCCGGGCAGTCAGGCGGTAGATGCGGCAGTAGACGGCCACCATGACGAGGCAGGGCACGAAGAAGGAGGCGGCGCAGGAGGCCAGCACGTACCAGGTCTCCTGGCTCAGCTGGCACTCCCGGCCGCCCGGCCGCGGCCGCAGGAGCGGTGGCAGTGCCACCAGGGCTGCTGCTGCCCAGACCGCCCCAATCATGCCCTTCACCCGCCGTGGGCTGCGGCGCAGGTTGAGCCGTGACGCCCGTGTGACGGCCCAGTAGCGGTCGAGGCTGATGGCACAGAGGTGCCCGATGGATGCCGTGCAGAGCAGCACATCCAGCGCCAGGTACAGGCTGCACCACAGCCCACCAAAGTACCAGTAACCCATCACCTCGTTGGCCAGTGAGAAGGGCAGGACGAGGACGGCCACCAGGATGTCTGCCGAGGCCAGTGACACCAGGAAGAGGTTCTGTGGGGCTTGCAGGGCCCGGCTGGTGGAGATGGCCACCACCACCAGAGCGTTGCCCACCAGCGTGGCCAGCAGGACAAACAGAGCAGCCAGCAAGATGAGCCCCGTGGCTGCGGGCGAGTGTGGGGCGCTGCTGGTGCCGCTGCCGTTACTGGAGGTGTTGGGAAGGGCACTGGCTGGCTCCATGCTGGCCCGGCCCCTCAAGCAGATGAAGCCCCATGGGGCTTTCCCCCACCCTGCTCACCGGTCCCGAAGTGGCTGCGGGTGCAGCCCCAGCATCACTGAGTCCCCGGGGGGTTCTCTTGGCCGCCACCCCTCCTGCGCTGACCCGGTCTGGTGGCGAGGTCGTCCTGGCCCAGTGGTTGCCCGGCCGGGCATGTGGGACAGCGGCAGTGCCGGGAACACAGAGAGGCTCCCACGGCAGTGCTGCTGGCTCTGCTGGTCCCAGTCCGGAGGAGGGCGGGCGGGAAGGAGGGAAGGAGGGAGGGAGGGAGGGAAGGAGGGAGGGAGGGAGGGAAGGGTGGGCCGATATCACTGGCAGGAACCCAAACATCTGTGGGCAGTGGGAGAAGCTGTTATTGCTGCTTAAAGGGCTCCCTTCAGGGTCACCGCGGCAGGAGGACTCCAGCCACGGGTGCCAGGGTGCCTGGTGGTGCAGGGGCACTGCCCAACCATGCCGAGTCATCATCCAGCTGATCCCAGCCCAGCAGCACTGCAGCAGCCCAGCACCTTGCTGGCTGCCCCGTGCTGTGCCTCACTCACTGATGTGCTGCTGTGGCACACAGTGGGGCACCATGGACCCTGCCAGCTCAGCCCTTCGGGGACGGGGCGGGTGGAAGAAGATGATGCCTGTGACACCTCAGTACAGCTGGCTACAGATCTCAGGGTTTAGCTGTGCCATCACCACCATGTGCCCCCCAGCACCAGCAGCAGCAGAGTGTTTGGTGTGTAACCAGCACCAGCTGGGCTGAGCAGTGGTGGCGTGTGGGAAATGGGGAGCATGGTGGGTGTGGGGTACCTGTGACCACAGGGTTTGCAGAGGGAGGACGCAGAGACACAGGGGCGTGGGCGCTCCCCCTTTATTAGACACCAGCTGAGCAGGGACGAGGAACGCCAGCGGCCACAGCACAGCAGCAGCAGCAGCCCGGGTGTGCATTGCCAGCTAGAGCCGCGTGGCACCGTGCGGGTGCGGGCGAGGGGAGCCCACCCGGATGGTGGGGCTGGGCATCTCCTCGGGATAGGAGAGGGCGGGGTTGTCCAGCCCCAGCCTGGCCTTGTCGCGGGGAGGGCCCTCGTGCTCCTCCCAGCCCTCGGGGCTGCGGCAGCGGTCGGTGCAGCAGAGGGTGGCCTGGGTGATGACGCGGTCCAGGGGCTGCAGCGAGTGCATCCAGGCGGGGAGGAAGTCCCAGGTCTGCAGCCACTTGGGCAGGCGCCCGGGGCTGTGTGCCTGCAGCGCGTTCACCAGCCCCACGAAGAAGAGGAGGCCGAGGAAGGGCGCGCCCACCCCTACCAGCGCCCGCCAGCCCGCCATGGAGATGCCGAAGATAAGGGAGGGCAGCAGGAGGAAGCAGATGATAAGGTACAGCACGGCAAACCAGCGGTACTTGGCTGTGCGCTCGCCCAGCGCCTTGGCCATGCGGATGGGCAGGCGAGTGAAGGGCAGCGGGTACCACAGCAGGATGCCCGAGATGTTGAAGAAGAAGTGGCACAGAGCGATCTGCAGGGATTGCATCCCTGTCAAGCTGGGCATGTGGGCTTCCCCTAGCCCCTGCCCTGCCCGGTGACACCATCCAGTCCAGCCCAGCCCAGCCCTGGGCCGACTGTACCTGGAAGGAGCTGGCCAGCTTGTCCCCCGGGCTGGCCAGGGCAGCCAGGATGGCAGTGGTGGTGGTGCCGATATTGGAGCCCAGGGTCAGTGGGTAGGCACGCTCAATGCTGATCACCCCCAGGCCTGTGCAAGAGGCACCCTGTCCATCCCATCGCTCCTGGCAGTGCCATCCCCATGCTCTCCCAAGGAGGCACAGCTCCTCTTGTCCCTCCGAATGCTTTAGCATCCACAGGCCAGGGGATGGCATATGGCAGGGGATCAGGAATGGCCAGGACTCACCGATCAGGGGGGTGATGGCCGAGGTGAAGACAGAGCTGCTCTGCACCACGAAGGTCATCCCAGCACCCACCACCATGGCGAAGTACCCGGTGAGCCAGCTGAGTGGGTGTGGGAGGTCTGCCACAGCACGGCCGTGGGCATGGGCATGGACACAAACACGGACATGGGCATGGACACATCAGGGCTGGGGGTCAGGGGCAGCCAGGGACAGGTCTGAGGATGGCAGGTGGGGATGGGCACGGGTGACCGTGTGGCACGTGGTCACCGTCCTACTCACCAGTGTTGATGACCTTCTGGATGGCTTTAGCCACCTGCCCCTTGAGCAGGGAGTTGAGGAGTTTGACCAGGAGGATGAGGCAGGTGCAGAGCACGACGAGGGACCCAGCCAGCAGCACCAGCCCCACGGCCAGGTCGGGCAGTGGTGTGTCAGTGAAGAGGTGCTCGCCTGCCCCACAGCACGGCTGGGCAAGGGGCTGGGGCCGGCCTGGCCCCGCTCACAAACCTGCCCCCACAGACAGCCCCACACCTGGACCCAGCCCAACATCTCCCAGCCCTGCCCCACATCATGATTCCAGCACTTCTCCATCTCACATACAACCCCCAGCCCCACCTGTATTCCCCAGCCCCATGCCCTGTGCCCCAGCCCTGCCCAAGCCTTCCACACCCACTCACACTTCTGCCTGGTGACATTGTGGAGGACCTCGATGCCCTTAGTGCTGCAGTGGCCAGGGGACGTGCAGTTTGGGGGGGGCCCAAGCCCCACAGTGGCCATCTGCAGGAAGAAGGTGGGCTATAGCTGGCTCCACAGTGTCCTCAGCTGGCCCTTGCCCACCACCCATCCTCTGTGGGATTGTTTGGTGGTCCCAGCAGGGCCACGGGCCCCTCACCTGTGGGGATGCAGGGCCACACCAGACACGGATGAGGCTCCGGTTGCGCAGGCTCTCGTCCCCTGTCGCGATGCCCGTGATCACAGACTTGTCCAGCTGCAACAACACACATGTTGGAGAGGGCAGCTGGGGGCTAACAGCACCCACAGGCTGGAGACATCTTCACTGGCATGGGGACACCACTGCCAGCCTGGAAACACTTGGATACAACGACCATCAAAGGGACGCCAGTGCTGGGGACATCACCACCAGCCTGGGGCACACCACGCTGGTGAACACAACAGCTGAGGAGACCTGGATGATGAGCTTGGTGAAGGGCTCCGTGATGATCTTCAGCAGGTCGGGGGCATCCTTCCCACTGCGGATGTTGAAGGTGGCCACGACCAGGCGGGTGACGTGGTGAAGGTACCCACTCACCACCTCCAGCGGCAGCAGCACCAGCACGGACAGCCAGTTGAAGCAGTCGTGCACCGTGGCACCAGCAAAGGCCCTGCACAGAGTGAGGGAGCCCATTGGCATGGGGCAGTCCTGAGGAGCAGCCCCCAGCCCCCAGGTGTCCTCTGGCCCATCCAGCTCTCACCGTTCGAACTCACTGCGGTCACCAGCCTGCATGAGGGCCACGATGGTGTTGGTGACCGAGGTGCCAATGTTGGAGCCCATGATGATGGGGATGGCAGAGCGCACCTCCAGCACTGGGGACAGAGAGACTTGCTAGCCTGGCATGGCCCAGCTCAGGGTGCCCCATCCTGCCATCCTCTCCCCCAGCCTCAGGTCCCCAAGAGCCTCATGGGCACACTCACACCCTGAGGAGACCATGCTGACGATGATGGAGGTGGAGGTGGAGGAGCTCTGCACCAGCACGGTCACCAGGATGCCCACCACCAACCCAGCCACTGGATTGGAGAGGATGGCATTGTCCTTGAAGATGTCCCCTGCCACCTTGCCTGTAAGAGAATGTGAGCGCAGGCTGCTGGCACTGCCATTGCCACCAGGTTCCCAGGCATCCCTGCCACCCTACTACCTCCAGCCAGCTGGAAGGCAGAGCTGAGCACGTCCAGAGAGCACACGAAAAGGTACAGGAACCCAAACATCAGGGGCACCTTTAGAAGGGAGACACAGAAGGACTGGACCCTGGCCCAGCACCCGAGCTCTGTGCAAGACAAGAGAGAGTGTTAAACTCCTGCTATGGCATGGCCCTGGCTCCCGAGGCTCCTTATGCCACTCTCAAGGCTCCTGGCAGCACAGGGCTCATGTCTCCAGCTATGGCATCTCTCCCTGGGTCCCCTCCATCTCCTCCCACCCAAGAGTACCTTGTGCCAGCTGCCCCATTGTTCCTCAGCTCTTCCCACATCACCCCAGGATGCTGAGGGTCTCCCCACCAGCATTCCCCTCTCATCCTGGCACCCCACAGTCCTGGTACCCCAAGTGTGTCAGATCACTGAGATGTTCCCCAGCCCAGGTGCTGTGTGAGACCCCCACCACCCGCGGGGTCTCACCTGGCCTCTGCAGCTCATCCAAGCCCAGGCGGTGCCCCTGCCAGGACAGTGCATCCAGCTCGTACCGCTCGCGGCCCTCGCGCAGGCGCCCCGGGGAGCCGGGGCAGGGGAAGCCATGGTCAGGGCAAGGCACGGCACTGACGGTGAAGGGGCAGGTGTGGGCACCTGGCAGCCGGTGCAGAGCTGGGGAGAGAGGGCACCAACATTACAGCCCTGTCCTCACAGGGACCTCCCTGCAGAGGAGAGTCCAGCACTGCCTGGGCCAGGGTCTGGCCAGAAGTGGAGCTGAACCAGGTGAGGAAGAGGAGGAGGAGGGCTGGGGGCACCTACCTTGGGGGCTGGGGCAGTAGGCGAACTGTGGCCCGTGCACAACCCTTCCACCCCGCACTGGGCAGCGGCCGGGCAGGACCGGGCTCTCCGTCCGGTAGGGCAGCATCGCTCCTGCTGAGGCTGAGCAGAGGTGGCCGCGTGTCACCACAGCCGTGCTGCATCAACTGCCGCGTCCCCCCGAATCCCTGCAGTGCTGGCACCACTGAGGGAGCACCACCCCATCATCTGTTCGTCCCCTGGGCCACCAGCTGCTGCTGTGCCACCCCAGCGAGCTCCCGAAGGCCAGGCAGGGGAGGCAGGGAGGGGACTCCTCCTGCCCAGGGCCCGGCTCACCTGGGGCTGGCCGGGCTCTCAGGGCAGTGCCACTTCCACATGCCACATCCACGCGTCCCTCCAGTGAAGTGGCCCGTGGGGCACCACGGCCCTTTATACACACGCCAAGAGCAAAGTCTAAGGAGCCCCGTGTTGCCCCTCGCCTCCGCTCGCTGCTCACCTCCTCCCCAGAAATTCCTGCAGTTAATGGGTAACCCCCACCACATCCCGGTCAGCTCGGCCCGGACAGGATAGGGGACGTGCCCCCGGGGTACCGCGCCCCCGGCACTCCCCGCTGGGTGATCAGCAAAGCCAGGGCACTGCTGGAGCCCTGTGCCCGACAGGTGATGCTGGAGCAGCCTCAGCTCTCCATCATTTGGTGCCAGGTGGTTCATCCACTGCAAGAGAGGAGGAGAAGGAGGAGGAGAAGGGCTTGGTGCTGATGCTGCTGGGGCATCACAAATCAGATGTGAGGCTGTGCACACATCCAGCACCCTCAGTGCCGTGGCAGCATCAGCCATGAGGGACCCAGCTCTGCCCAGGGCACAACATCCTCACTCCCAGGGCATTGGTGGTGGGTGATGCCAACACCAGTGTGGTCTCCACGTCCTGCCACTGGTGGTGATGGTGGCACGCAGCCCAGCTCTGCCTGTGCCAGCAGCTCAGAGTGGGGCAGCCAGCAGTGCCATGAGGGCTGTGTGGGGCAGAGCCCTCATCTTCCTGGCACCACATCATCCCTGGCATGTGCAATGGGTGAGCAGGAGAGGAGCGAGGCCAGCGCTGCCGTCACCACCTCCTCGGTCCTGTTTATCATTACCTGCTGCTTACACACCTCCAGCCAAGTTTCCATCCACCCACAGGACACCCAGCCAGCTTATGTCCACAACTGTCTGGGGAGAGACAGTGGCCAAAGGCCCCTCCAGCCCTGTGCCTGTGGGAGTGGGCACAATGAGGTTCAGTTGCCACATCCCCATTTCCCCAGGATTAAGCACTTCCAGGACCCATCATCATGGATGAGCCAGGTGCAAATGTATGGGCAGAAAAAGGGAAGATCCCTTGGGTACTCCAGGGCACTTAGGGACAGTCTGGGGACATCTGTGCCACTGCTGGGGCATCACTGAGCCACCTCCACTGAGTCACAGACTGATGGAGCTGAATGCTCCAGCAGGGGACATGTCCTGCCTCCGTAGGGCCTGGGGACCCTTCTGTCCAGGGGGTACAGCCAGTGTGCAGGAGGCTGGTGTCCGCACTTGCCCCGTGCCCAGGGGCTCTTGGCCAGCTGCCCCCACAATCATTAACCCAGTGAGGCCCTGGCAGCTCTGGCTGTCACTCATTGACAGGGTTGGGGCTGAAGTCCTTGGCCGTGCTGGCCCTGCAGCTTCCCCTACTCTGTCAGCAGTGCCGGGAAAACAAGCTCCTGGCACTGCCCCTTGCTGCCAGTCAGGGTGGCACAGCAGCCAAGGGCTGGCCCCAGCTCTGCCATGGCCCTGGGAGGGCTCTGTGGGGGAGAGGGGGCTTGAGGGCACATTTCTGCTGGGATTAGCACCATGCAGCCTTGATGACAGAGGAAGGAAAGAAAGGCACATCCAGGCAATGCTCTTTATTTCCCCTGGTGCCACACCACAGACAGAACTGAGCAGCATCACAGAGACACAGGGGGACTCTGACTAAGGCCACAGGGCTGCAGCTGGCTGTGGCAGCATAGGGCTGGGTGGCCATGCCCCCATCTCTGGACAAGCCTGGGGGCCCTGGGTCACCCCTCTGCCTCTGGCCAGGCAGTGGTGAGGGAGTGGTTACCCAAGGCACAGCCAGGAAGGGCTCTGGCACATATGGACTGTGGAGGAATCTCCTGGCTGCTGTTGGGGGAATGTCTCCATTGCAGATTCTGTCTAGGACCTCTGGGGACACCAGGCTGCTGGGCATGGGGACCAGCAGAGCACAGCCAGGACTGGCAGATCTGGGCTCAAGGCTACAGCCCAGCACAGCCACTGGCAGGAATCACAGGCTGGGCACATGCCAGGGACCTGCACACCAGGCTGAGGTGCTCAGCACCCAGGGGTGCTGCATTCTTGTGGCACCAAGCAGAGCTGTCCCCGAAGGCTGAGCACCCACAGCCCCAGTGGGGATGGGGCAAGGGGGATGTGGGGATTTGCTCCTGTGTGTCCCTCAGCAGCCACCCACGCAGGATCTCTGGCAGGGAGGAGGAAGGCTTTTTTGGCACGATCTGCTGGCTCTGCCTCTGTCTGCCCAGGGCAGGAACCATGTGCCCTGCTCCAAGCAGTGCTACTGTGGCAGGATCAGGCCACGCTCACGCAATGCAGACGTAACAACCCGCCCAGGCCACAGCCTGGCAGGGCCATGCTCACCCTCCCCAGGAAGGGTGGACTTGCAAATCAACAACGGGGCAGCCCTGTTCCCACGGGGCCAGGAACTGGATCTG
Organism: Drymodes brunneopygia; assembly: GCA_013400955.1. Lineage (NCBI taxonomy): Eukaryota > Metazoa > Chordata > Aves > Passeriformes > Petroicidae > Drymodes > Drymodes brunneopygia. The sequence continues at coordinate 11,475 of VZTZ01008487.1, read as the reverse complement.
GCTCTGAGCTCCAGGCACATGTTCTCCTGACCCTGCCTGCCCACAGCACTGGAGTTCAGGACTGGAGCCTGCCTTTCCTCCCCACCCACCCTGTCTATCCTGCACACCCTTCGGTTGGAAGGGAGCTTTCCCCACCCAAACGGTGAGTGGGGCTGTGTCAGCCCGACACAGGCAGGGTGTGCTGGGCAGGCAGCTCTGCTGCAGCCAGAGGCACCGGGCAGGACAGTGCCAGGCATGCACGGGACGTTGCAAAGTGCTTTGCAACGGGGGTTCAAACTATGTACAGGACTCCCTTGATGTGCACCGGGGTGTGGCCCCACAGAGAGGCATGGCAGCTGCTCAGCCACTCACAGCGACACGACACGACAGTTTGGGACAGGACGTGGATGAATCTGCAGTCCGGGCAGTGTCAGCAGTGCAGGGCAGGGGCTGTCGGGCCCCTCTTGAACTCCGGCATGGCCTGGGGGTGCCACGTGCCGGGTGTGGATGTGCTGCAGGGCTCATCAGAGCTTGTGGTCCAACGAAGGCTGAGCCACTGCAGGCTCTTCCTGAGGGTGGCTGCTTCCCTCAGAGCTGGGCTGAGGGGCACTGGGCTGATCTGACCCCTCACAGGCACTGTCATCCCGCACGGGGAGCTGGAGGAAGTCAGGCAGGACCAGGTCCTCCTTGGAGAGCAGCCCACGCTGGTCGTTGGCCCGGCAGCTCTGGGCACGGTTCAGCAGCTCCACCAGCCCTGGGAAATGCAGATCATGTACCTGAGCCAGGCACTGGGGCTTTGTCCTGGCACCTCAGCTGCCCTCTCCACCTGACATGACCCTGAACATGTCCCAGGGTCAGTACCTGCCCCTTCTCCCTGCTCCACACCAGCTCCAAGACCCCACAGCCCATTGCCAGTTTCATGGGACCCTGCACCCATCCCCAGCACACCTTGGCCTGTGTTCTGGCTTATCCCCTCAGGTTTCAGACACGCCAGGTCTCACCTTCCAGGTCGTATGTGCGGCGGTTGAGGTTCATGGCAGCTGAAGAGTGTGGCCTGGAGAAGGAGGAGGGCAACTCCCACCGCGTGTCAGGCTCTGCTCCTCTTGGGCTTCCCTCCTGCAATGAGCAGCTCAGGCCTCAGCTATGAAGCAAGGAAGCAGCACTGCCCTGGGCTGTGTCCCCATCACCCTCCCACAGCCTGGCTCCTGCCTCAGCACCCACTGCCCAGCCCCGTGGCAAGTGCTGGGGCCACAGCAGGGCCCAGCTTCCCTGTGGACCATGGCAGCAGTTGTGAGGGCATCTCTGACCATGGTGGTGGGATTTTATGCTCACCTCACTCCGGAGCAGAGAGGGGGCAGCTGCAGCCTCAGTGCTCTCCATCACTCGCACACCTGCAAGGGAAGTGATGCTCAGTGCCCCATTCCACCATCCTGGTCCTGGCCCCACCAGTGACAGCATAAACCCTGTCCCAGGGAGCAGGAGCCATGGCCAGCAGAAAACAGCCTGACCCTGTGACTGCTCCTCAGGGTGGTGTGGCTTGAGGGGACATAGTTTGGGAGGGAGGACACTTTACCTGCTGGTGTTTCCAAGACAAGTTTCTGAGCAGACACTGTACTGACCAGCTTCTCCAGGTCCAGGGTGGCTGGCTCACCTTGCTGCAAGAGGAACAGCAGCCAGTGTCACACTCGCTGTGGCACAGCAAAGGCAGCCAGGCTGAGAGGATCTGCTTGGCCAGACCCCACTGGGCCAGCACAGGGAACACCCAGCACACAGTGGGGTGTCACAGCCCATCCCAAAACCAGTGATTCTATGAGCCTGCAGGCTCACACCGCTGCCCTTCACCACCTACTCACAGCCAGCATCCCTGGCCCAAACCCCAAACCCAGGGCTCCCCCAAACCACAGGGTGGGCTGTTCCTGCTGAGATTGAGCCTCACCCTCCGCAGCAGCGCCTGCTCCACGCTCACACCGTACTTGCCCAGCACGGGCTGCAGCGCTTCCCGGATGCGCTTGGTTGACTTGGCTGTGATACGGATGGTCTTGTTGAGGGAGGAGATTTCCAGGCTGCAGAGGGGGAGAAGAGGTTGTTGCAGGCAGGACCAGAGCCAGGGCACTCAGGGCTGCCTGGGGGACTGGGTTTGGGGCACTGTGGATCACCAACAGCCATCAGCCCCAAAGCTCCTACTCACTCAAAGCTTATCCTGTTCTCCAGCTTCACCTCCTGGTCCGCCAACACGGAGCACTCCTGGTCCAGCACCAACGCTTTCTGCAAGAGACAAACCATCAGGAGAGAGCCAGAAGAGTGGCACGTGGTCCCAGCACAGGGATGGTTTGGCTGGCAGAAACCCTGCTCGCCCCTGCCTGCCCTACCTGCTCATTCCCCACCAGGTAGACCTTGATGTCGGGGAGGCTGAAGCCGCGTTTCTCACATATCCCGGCCAGCATGTCCCGGATGGAGTGGCCGGGCCGGACGGAGGCCAGCGAGGCCGTGCCATCGGGCAGGTACACACAGCAGTACTTCATGGGCTTGGCTGGCAGCTCTGCCTCGCTGCCCCCCTGGCTCTTCTGTTGGCCCTGAGGGAGGGATGTGGCAAGATGAGCCCAGCCAGTGGCAGCGTGGTGCCATGGGATTGGTGTGGTGCCCACTCACCTCTGTCCAGGGGCTGGCAGCTGTGCTGGCCGAGGACAAGAAACCCAGGTCCAGGCTGGCTGAGGAGTTGAGTGAGCCCTGGGACTCCCTCCATAGCATGGCACTCCTGCCGCTTTCTCCCCCCTCTAGGACAGACAGAGGGACTGTGGTGGGGACATGAACACCCCTCAGGGTGGCATGGCCCCTTTGTCCTGCTCAGCACAGCACCCACCTGCCCAGGAAGGCTCCCGCCGTTCTCCCTTCCTGAAGGACCGGCGAGGGCTGCGGTTGGCACCACTGCCTGCTGTCTCCACGCCCAGTGGCAGGGACTTGCCCAGCTTCAGCTTCGACTTCTGGGGTGAATTGAGCAGCATCTCAACATGGCCACATCTGAGGTTTCCCCTTCCCTTTCCCTGATCCCCCGACTGCTTGTCTGTCCTCAGCCTGGGGTTGAGCAGCAGGGAGAGGACGCAGCACCAAGGGGACATGTCCCCATTCCCCTTTCCCACTCACTCACCTTGTTGAGGTCAGGAGGGGGGCTGCTGCTGCGGGAGTGGGGCCGCAGGTCAGGCAGGGGCTGGCCCTGGCTCTCTGCCTGCAGGCAGGCCTGGTAGAGCGGGGATTTCACAAAACGTGTATAGCTGTCAAACTTCATCAGGTTGAAAATCTGGAAAGGGAGGATTTGTGTGCTTAAGACCTCTGCCCCCCTACAGGCTCTGGCCACTGCGCCATGGCACAGCCCCAGAGGACAGCAGTGATGCTGGGTGACATGTGGGGTGGTCCCACAGCCCCCCACCCTGTGGGTGGAGCTGCCCATACCTGGAGCTGCTGGATGCGAAACATGTCTGGGGAGGGGGTGGCCAGCATGTCCTCCCCAATCCAGGCCTGCTTGTCAATGTTCACAGGACTGACCGAGTGGCTGGAGAGGAACTCATCGTAAATCCGCCGTGCCTCCCGGGCCAGCTGGGGGGAACAGGAGGCCAGGCTGAGACCAGCAATCCCTTCCTCTATGCAACCCCAGGGGAGCCCCTTGCTCACCCCACAGAGACACCTGAGCCCTGAAGAACCAGCCTGCCCCAGGACCAGCTCAGTACCTGCACTTCAGGACAAAGCTCTGGGCACAACATGCCAGTCTCTCCACAGAGCTACAACCTGAGGGAGGAACCATCCCCTGCAGCCACCTGGCTCTGTCCCAGTGATTCCCTGTCCAGCTCTGCTCTTGGTCTGGTTTGTCCCCCCAGAAACTCTTTCCACCCTCTGGCTGTCCCGGGCTGGGGAAGCACATCCTGCTCTGTGGGGCAGGCAGTCCCAGCTGTGGCTTTTCAGGTACACCTCACATCCATCTCCTTATTCCTTCTGCAAGAGCGCCCAGCTTGCTCAGCCCCCCAGAAAAAGGGTCTACCAGGACACCTGGACATGCAGTGGCTGGACAGCTGTGCCCACATCCCTCCCAGCAGCTGTGTGACCAAAGCTGTACAGAGCTGGTACCTGCTGCTTGTCACTGGCTGGGATCTGCTGGAAGCGCTCACATGCCTGCCAAAAGTAGACATTTTCAGCACTGAACTCCTTCTTGAGGAACTCCTGCGGGACAGAGAGAGCTGCTGGTCTGGTGGCACTGTGGCTGTGGGACAGCTGGTGTCCCACAGTGGACAGGAGCTCTGGGCTGTGACACTCACAGTGAAGTAGGTGACAGCCACACGGTCCTGCAGCAGTGTCTCGAAGGATTCGGCCCAGCTCACCACAGAGCCCTGTGTGGATCCACACGTGGTGGGTGGGCCTGGCAGGCTGTTCACACTGTGGTTGCTGCCACGGGCCTGGGAGGCATTTAACTCTGAGAGAGAAAAAGGGTCAGTTCTGGGTGTCTCCCTGCCCCCCAGTGTCACCCCCCAGCACCAGCAGCCCCCCACCTGCCCCATCTGGATTGGACCTGGTGAGTGCTGGGTGGGGAACATGAGGATCATCACAGTGGCATCCTTGGAGGACTGAGCACCATGATGCCACAGCTGGCACTGCCTGGCATGGCAGCTCTCCCTGCCAGTGCTGGCAGTTCTGCCCACCCTGGGTGTCACCATGACTCCACCTGTGACTCATCTCCAGCCGTGGGGAAGGCACCCAGCCAGCAGGGAAAGTGGACTGGAAGGGGACACAGAGGGCACACAGAGTGGAGAGAAGCCTGGAAGATGGGCAGAGGTGCCTGAACCCACCTTCTCCATTCCTCTGGCAATGACAAGGGACAAACCCAGCATAGAGAGGGCACAGAAAGTGTCATTTCCAGCTCCCAGCTCTGAGGAAACCCCACTTCGGGGAAGCCCAGGGTGACCATGTATTCAGAAAGATGGAAGTTCCCAGGGACAGCCCCAGCTTTGCAACTGGTTTGACTGGTGTGCAGCTGGGAGCAAGGGGGCATTTGCAAGAGAAGGTAAGGGCATGGAAGCAGTGCTGTCCTGGCAAAGCTGACAGGAATAGAGGAGGTGTGTCAGGCTGCTCCTTTGCCAGGCTCCCCATACTTATCCTCCTGGTGGTCTAAACCATGAGTAACTGGGGCCGAGACAATTAAATGAACCATCTGAGATATCCAATGCATGGTAAGACTGACAGACAGACAGGCAGACAGATTTCCTCAGAGAATCTGGGGCTGGCTGGTACCCAGGTTCTCCTTGCCCCAGGAAGCCCCTCAGCCCCCAGCACCCCAAAGTGGCAGCTGAGCAGCCAAAAGGAGGGACAGGCACCAGGGGCCACGTGGGAGGGATGGGAGGACATGGCCAGTCCTGGGCAGAGGGCTCAGCCCTGCACTGTGGGGGCCCTGCCACCTGCCCATGGCACAGCCTGTGCTGACACAGGACCTCACTGTCTGCTGGCTCCCTGCCCCTGGCACCAGGCTGCCTGTGGGCTTCCCCCTCCCCTGAAGATGATGCTGGCCTCCCGTCCCAGGGCAAAGAGCAGCCTTACCTCCATCTGACACGGCTGGGCCCTGTGGGGGTGGAAAGAAGAGAGGTGAGAGGGGCTACATGGCACCTGCTGGCCTGGTGCAGTGGTACCTGGGCAGGCAGCAGCACCAGGGCAAGCCCAGCCTGAACCCAGAGCAGGAGACACTGTCAGCAAACACTGCTCTGGTGTCACCTGCCCTGTGGCAGAGGCAGGACACAGGACTTCCAGCCCAGGGCAGCAAGCAGAGAGTTACAAAGGGGGTGCAGCTTTTCTCCTACTTCTCCATGGCCTAGGACCAGGCCAGTAATTGGGAAAGGGCTGATGCTATCAGATGTAACCCTGCCACCCCAAGCAAGAAGGGAGGAGAGAAGCAGCCTCCACGGCACAGGAAGAGGAGGGGAGGAGGGAAGGAAGGAAGGAAGGACAACCACAGCCCCAGGCAGGCGAACTGCCTGTTCCCTCCTTCCTTGGATCCTGGAGCTGCCGGAGGGCAGATGCCCAAAAGCACGGACCAGGTGCTGCCAGCCCAGGGCACAGCAGGACAGGGTGTCCTGCAGCACCCCTGGGCCACAGACAGGGTACCCAAGGACCCACAGCAAGCAAGGAGATGGGCAGAGCCTCCGTGGCCAAAGCCCAGCCACGCACTCGCTGCATGGTGCTGTCTCTCATCACCTGCCTGGGGCCATACTGAAGTGGTGCCCACACTTGAGTGATGCCCTTGACCCAACTGGCCCGTGCCCCCCAGCCTGCCAGCCCCACACACCCCAGCCTATTCCACACACCCCCATCTCCATCCCAGCCCCACACACCCCGGCCTACCCTGCACACCCCCTGTATCCATCCCAGCCCCACACACCCCAGCCTACCCTGCACACCCCCTGTATCCATCCTAGGCCCACTCTCCCCAGGCCCACTAAGCCATCCCTGCCTCTCC
>VZTZ01008483.1:0-113141 GCA_013400955.1 Drymodes brunneopygia | reverse complement strand
AGGGCAAAACCAACTCCCACAAATGCCCAAATGGAGATCAGTAACAAATGGTGTTCCTTTGGGGTCTGTATTGGGACTGGTGCTGGTCAATATCTTTATTGGTGACATAGTGAAATTGAATGCAGCCTCAGCAAGTTTTTGGATGACACCAAGCTGAGTGATGCAGTTGATACACTAGAGGGAATGTATGTCATCCAGTGGGATCCTGACAGACCAGAGTAGAAACACTGTGAACCTCATGAAGAACAACAAAGCTAAGTGCAAGGTCCTCCAAATTGAGTCATGGCAATCCCCAGCATCAACACAGAGTGAGGGATGAACAAACAGACAAAAGCCCTACAGAGGAGGACCATGGGGATATTGGCAGGTGAAAAATTAGACATGAGCCAGTAATGTGAACATTCAGCCCAGAAAGCTAAATATATCCTGTGCTGCATCTAAAGAAGTGCGACAAGCAGGTCATGGGAGCTGATTCTTCCCCTCTTCTCTGCCATCCTGAGATCCCACCTGGAGTACTGCATCATTTTCTGGAGCCCCCAGCATAACAAGGACATGGAGCTGCTGGAGGGAGTCCAGATGAGGACCACAAGGAGATCAAGGGACAGAAGAATCTCTCCTATGAAGACAGTCTGAAAGAGCTGGGGCTGTTCAGCCTGGAGAAGTCTCCAGAGAGATCTTATACCATCCTTCCAGTACCTTAAGAAGGCCTACAAGAAATCTGATAGGAGAAGGAGGAAAGGATTTAAACTGAAAGACGATAGACTAGATGCAAGGAGTAATTCTTTACTTAGAATATGGGGAGGCGCTGGAACTTGTTGGCCAGAGGAACTGTAGATGTCCCATCCTTGGAAGTGTTGAAATTCTGATTGGATGCGGCTTTAAGCAAACTGTGTCGTGGAAGGTATCCCTGTCAATAACAAGGATGTTGAAATTAAATGATCTGTAAAGGTCCCTTCCAACCTAAATCAGTTTATGAATTCATCAGTATTATGGTGAAAGTTCTAGCTTTATGAAGGGAGTCTGTGGAGGTATATGTAAAAACCCAGTGTCCTAACTACTTCCTATTACTTCTATTACTGCTTTAACTACTGTTCAAACTAATTCCTAACTGAACAGATAAATGAAACTCAGTTTACTAATCAAAATCTTTGTAGTACTAAAAGGAAGTTTACTGTAACATCTGCACTGTTGAGCTAAGGATTCCTTCCCACCCCCCCAACCCAGCAGCTTAAAATAGAAAGAAACAAAAATTTTCATTCTGCAGAGAAGAATCAGCAGTAAAATTCAATAGGCAAGCCTTTCCTTTTACTCCACTACTCCTGAATAAAAGCAGAACCCATTTAATATGTCAAAAATAATGGAAAATTTCCCTAGGGATATTTTCCATCTTGGCCTTTGCCATCATGCATTCTCAGGCTCACATTACTTTTCACATTGTACATTGTTGTTGCTGTTAAGGTGGAAACATAAGCAATTAAAAAGATAATATCCACAGTATTTCCATAGAGGCCATTAGTGTTCTTCACTATCATGGTTTTTGTGGGTTTGTTTCTTTTTATACTAATGATGCCTATTTCCTTTTTTTTTCATTTTAATGTAATATGTATAACACTAATGGATTAGACTTATTTCTTCCTGTGTCAAATCTAATGCTGTGTAACAGTTTGTTTATACTGTTGGCTGCCTTAAAATAAATAAATGAATGTATAAAAGATGAAAGAAAAAAGTGATAAGAAAAGACCAATTTTATAACATATCATTAATGGGTAATTTTGTTGGCACAGAAGTGACAATGTTGCTGATAATGACTTTGGCAAAGACTGGTCTCTTTAGCTTAGTGTTTGATAGGATGGTATTTGATTTTCAGCTCTGAGTTTAAAGACAATGGAGGAGCATCCCAAAAAAAAGAAATCATTACCATGGAACAACAGTTGGAAGGAAAAGAAAAACCACAAGCAAAAGTACAAGCTTTGCAAAAAATTAAAGTATATAGTACCTTTTATTTTTTTTCAATAAATTATTTTCATAGCTAAGCTTTCATTTCTCAAACATAATTTATTTAAATTAGTTTCAAGAGCCATTTTCTTTGTCACTGTTACAGAACAGCACAAGTTTTTCTGTTTCTATTTAATTTTTCATGGTAAAATAAGAAATAGGATTATGGTGCTTACTCATCTTTCCAGATTTATCATTGGTACAGGCTACTGCATCCCATTAGAAACAGATCTAAATGGTGGATTCCTCAATGTTATTGTGTCTTTAAAAATGGTATCTTTTGTTGTGTTCAGGAGATTTTAATACTCCTCAAGATTCAAAGCCTGGATTAGTAGAAGATCTGATGAGTCATCTGAAAATGTGGCCGAATAAGAATTGCATTATTGGCTCTGTTCCAACAGTTCAATATCTTAAACAGCATTTATTCCCTTCTTCTGGGGTTATTTTATATATTACAATGCTTCCTTTGAATGTTCACTGACAAGTTTTGACCAGCCTAACTGAAAGAACAAAGCTATATATAAATTGCGCATGCACAAAGGGCTTCTGTCCTTCTTCATAAATGTACACTCAACAAAATATAAAATAAAAATGCGTAAGAAGATGGTGCCTTGGCAGCTTAAGTTCTAAGACACAAGTTTTATTCACATGCACATATAAATAGCCTTCTCTGAAATTATTAGGGCTGTGGTAGATGAGACCCAAGGAAAAAGTAGTTTGTTGACATCAGGGTTCATAGAGAAATGTAGAACAGTTGTGGTCTGAGGATTTGTGGCAGCCACATAATTTCTTGTATATAGCAAATCTCATCTTTTGTCTTTCTTCTTAGCTCTAGGGCTGTCAGAGACAGAAATAGTTCATGTCTCAAACATTGATATAAAGTTTTGCTCATCATAATCAAAACTGTATAAAGAAGTTATAACCAGAGAAGCCTCCCCAAAGACTCGGACTTTGGACTGAAACCAAACTGCTTATTAGATATAGGGAAGCCCATTGTTCAGTCATCTCAGGCTAAGGGAGAAGATTTGCACCCACAAAAGGCCAAAGCCACCAGTTGCGGCCAAGTTTGGGATGGGGGTAGATCACAGCTCACAGAAGACAGGTTTACATGGAAATCGCCCCCCAGCAGAGGGGGGGAGAGGTTTCGGGTGTGGCGTAACTTCTGCTCAGAGGCAATGAACGCCCCATCCTCTGGCCCAGCTCTAGCACCCCCCAACCCCACCGGCCTCATCCACGGGAATTTCACTTGAGAAGCAGCTGAGGAGGAGTTACAATCCATCAAAGACCCTCCCCGCAAAGTGCTAAACCTTGCTCTATGGGATCGCATGTGATGCAACAGATCCAGAGTCTGCTGTAAGAGACTGTCCCTCCTCCCCCAGGGGCACATGCCTGGACATTGCTACCTGGCCCAAGGGTGCATTAACCCATCAGATTCCAGGCTTTTCAGGGGATCTTTCACCACCAAGAAGACCAGCTGAAGAGAACAGACCATCTTTGGGGTCCACAGAGTGTTGATATTTTCTTTATTCTGTCCCTGTTACTCTCTTTCTGTCACCTCTCCTATTTCCTATTTCTTTCTTTCTCTCTCTCTCTTTTTCATGTTTACTGTCAGATAAAACCTTTGCTGTTGTCACTGGCATACGGTCTTGTCTGCACCTTAGTTCGGGCGGGGGTATTTCTAAGAACCTTAACAACTAGATCCTAACATTTTACCAACTGGATCACAATAAGGACAAACAGGACTTTGATAAGAAAATTTGTTTTGCTCACAGCTACTACTTTACTAGACTTTGTTCATTTCCTAATTCATGAACATAAAGAAAAACAAATCAAGTATGAATTCTGGAATTCATAATGTCATTTTAGCTCATTACAGTTGAAAGGGGATTATTAAGTCAGAATTCTGGTTGGAGAGCTCTGTCCTTAATGCTACCACTCTCCTGACAGCAAGGAAGAAAATTGTACACATAATGCAGAGTCAATGAGATTTATTTCTTTGCTTATGTAACATCTGGGTAAGAAAATGACAAGCTAGGCTAAGAGGTCATGTTCTGTCCGATGCTGCTTGTTACATTTTAAGGGCTTGATTTGACTGAAAGCAGCCTTCTCTAGTAAAACTAATATCACAGTTAGAATCTGAGAGCCAAATTTTTATGGTTTCGTGTATTCAGAGTAACCCAGTGTCTAATCCCTTACTTCAGGGGAGTAATTTAGAGGTGATACATTTACAATTATTGTTTCTTTGCAAGCAAGGACACCCAAAGTAATAAATTGAGAAACAAATTATATCTAAGGAATAGAAAGTCCATCTCCTCCATTCTTTTCTATGTAAGAATGCACCAAAAATAATCCATGTTCTATCTTAATTTATACAATGTATCCTGTGAAAGGACTGAATATAGATCCAGGAGTACAAGTAGAATAAATACTTATATAAACTTAAACTATTTGAAATTAGAATTAATGCAGGTGTAGGGTATACAATGAATTTTTAATTTTCTGAAATATCAGATATATGTCCTTAGAGACAATCAACAATATTTTGTATAATAAATCTGAAAGACAACAGTCAGAAGTTAATGTTTACCCAAAGCCTTTAGTTTCTATTATATCAACAATTTTAATAAAATTGTTGGGAAAAAAACCTGAAAGTGTGTTTCGGTTCAACCACAAGATATGAGTAAAAACAATAAACAATTAGCTCATTCCAGGTCATACAGCAAGTAAGATTAAATATTGTAACAGGCCACAATTGTCTTAAAATACATTGACATAACAGGAAAATTTACTAAAAAAAAAAGAAACAATCAAAACTAAACCAGTAAAGTTACTGCTCTAAGACATCCTTCAGACAAGCAGAAGAGAAAGAAGAGAAGTACAAGGACATTTTTTAAATGAAGGTAAGTTTAATGTTGACTGAGAATAGACTGGCAATAGCTGAGCATAACATTCAAAGTTGGGAACACTTATTGGCCCATAAGAGAGACTGTAACTGTATCCTAAAGCAAAAGTCATAAAGGCTCTATGTCCTCAAATCCCAGATTCTGGGAGTTTTTTCTGCAGAATGGAAGTCAATACTCTTTGACTAATGTATAGATTAGGAGCCTTAGACCTGGACCCAAAATTATCTCACTAAGTAACAAGACACTTAGATCTTGCATTCCCAAGGTGAATTCATTTAAACTAATTTTACGTCATATATGAGTTTTTTTACAAGACAATCAACAAGATCTTTCCTATTACAATTCATAGCAATTCTCAGAGTAAAGGTGGTATCAAATCTTATGTAAACTACCTACTATGTTTTTGTCTCAAGTACTAAATCCATGAGCTTCAGTTCCTAGAGGCTAGGAGGCTAGCTACGAAGCATCATATAAGATTTCCTTTGTTTTATACACTTCCTGAAGTATCAACTAGCAAACTCCTACTGTCAGAGTCAGGTTATGTAATTAGTTTTGTTTCTGATCTTTCCTATTAGAATTCAGAGCTTAATAAAAGGAGATAATGTTCTTATTTGGGCAATATAGAATTTATATGCTTACATCAAGCCAAATAGTTGAATTTGTTTGTTTTCATGTGCTACTGGACCACTGGTTCCTTGTCTAACACAAAGTTTTTAAAATTATTTTCTAAGAATAACATATTTTAACATAGCTGGTGAAGAAATTGATTCTGGCTCTGTGTTCTCTTTGGTGAGAAAAGCACAGTAGATATAAAAGTACATGGACAAAACAATTGCTATACCTGCATTCCTCAGGCATTTCTCAGGCATGCTAAAGAAGCATGGTGCAAGAAATTGCATGAGGTAAAGAGTGAGACCCACAAAGAAGTCACAAGGAGAAATGTGTGAGTTCTAACTGACTGTAAGAACTTTGTTATTGCCAGTTGCACAGATATAGGGGCCCACTGAACTGCAACCCAAAATGGAGTTAAAAACTGACTCATTTGAAATGCTAGCTGGATAACAGGTTTTATTGTCTTAATTACCAAATCAACTGAATTAATTGAACTGAATAGTTCAATTAACAACAGACACATTATTTTTCCTTAGTAACAGAAATCTAACTTCTATAAAACAGTATAATACAAGATTTATTTATTTAAGCACACAAACAATGAAGATATTGAGAGAACAGAAGTACAAGGCCTAGATAGAATAAAAGAGGAGTTAAAAATTACTTCCATAAACAGATCAAGAATACCATTCACACAAGTAATGTATTCTGTAAATCTTTTTTTCTGATGAATCATACTACAGACAGAACAAGGGGAGAAGTGATCTGTTGCAGACAAAACTTTTCAAGAAGCTTTACCAAAACCAGTGTGTACTGCAGCTGGGCTTTTAAGAGGCAAACTACAGAATCACCAGGGTCTGTGAAGACAGTGTTCTCTAGAAATAAAAGGAATAGGCTGAAAATTAAATCAAATAAAATAAGAAAGCTCCTGGCCCTACATCGGTATTGTACAGGGATTGAAAGAAGCCCCAGAGGAAGTCAGTTTTAAGACAGATCTTCATAAGGTTTAAAAAAAAAAGGAGAAAGGGAAAAAAAGGGAAAAAAGGAAAGCATCAAGTATAGTACAATTATTATTACAGAACTGGGTTAAGTAGCCCAAGATACCCTATGGTTTATATTTTCCATATAAACTTTCTGAATAAGGTTGTTATAGCTAAAAAACGTTTGATGATGGGTGGGTACAGACATGGGAAATGTCTCCTTCATGATGGTGAGACCTAATGGGAATCGTACTGTGTTGGAACCATGGCCACCCCATCAGTAGCAGAGGCTTACTTTCAGAGGGACCAGGAATTTTGCCATCTATTAGTCACAGAGATTTTAGTCTAGCCCTTCATTAATGTTCATGTCAAAATTATTTTTTGTGATCTGCATTTTACTTTTCAGATGTGAGGGGACTTCTTTTTTCACGACTCACACTTATCCATCACTCTGCTCTTTATTCAGTGGGTCACAGAAAAGATATAGATATATTTTCATGCTAATTCTGGTTTGGAATAGACCTAAGCTCTTATACTTAGGAGGAAACTATCTAGAATAAATTTCTTAAACCAAAATGGCCTAATGTGATTCCACATGTTCAATATGTAGAGATAGCTGTCAATTGAAACTCAGGTCTGAGTACGTGAAACAACATATAGGATAGGAAAAGAACTAAGATGTTCGCTGCTAAACTGAAGAACTTCACCAAGTCTCTGAAGCTATCCTTTCTTGCTTCTATTTCCACAGTTCTGCTATCTTGCAATGTTTTCTGAAACTTCTGAAAGTATTACACTTAGTGTTTTATTTCCTTTAATGCCACCAAATCTTAACATTTTACAATATCCTACTACTCTTTCCTACAAACTCTGGAAAAGTTCATTTAGACTTTACTTCCTTTCCTTTCTTTCTTAGATGCTCCAGGCAATTTATCATCAAGCAATGAACTCTGCTTGAGACCCTGTATTCCAGTATTTGTACATGTTGCAGCCCAGTAACTTCAATGTTTTTTTTTTCAGGTAGCTGTCTGTGTCCAATTTAAATTCTTCTTGCCTAAGGGTTTTCCCTGTTGGAACTTCTATAAGCTGTCACACCTGTACAAGTGATATTTTCTTATTTAACCTTGACCCATATCCAAGTGAATATAATTTGAGTGATTTTTACAATATCCTCATTAATTTTCTAATAATATGGTCTGGAATTACTTATAAATCGTTAAACTCTGTAAGTTATGATGCAGAATTATTGGATGTGACAGGACATCTAAAAGACTTGCCCTTAATTCCTATGCCCTTGCAGCTAAGAAATTCTGAATAAAATGCTATGAGACTGAAAATAAAAAGAGGAGTTTGTCATTGACATACACATTATAGAAAGGTAGTAGAGATCTGCTTTAAGAAAATAATGCACTTAAGCTTTTGAAATTAAAGTAGCTTTTCTCAGCATACTTATCACTCCTCCCTTTGTTTTTTCTTTTATCAGACAGACTTGTAATATTTTTTAGCTTTTTTCTCATGATTTTCACATCTGAAGATGAAGATCTTTCATCTGAAAAGTTGTATCGGACTTTTTTCACTATAATCCCATCTTCTGATTTTATTTTAAATATTTCCTGATCTCTTATTAAAAAGTGCCATTGATTCACAAAAATGATTCTTTGCATTATATTCCTCTGTTGGTGACAAACAAAACCTTGTCAGTCTTCATATATCAGAAGCAAAACTTAAGTGATTTTTAACCTAGCTTGACTGAATTTTGTGACCCTACTAATTATAAACCTTAAATATAAAATATTAGCTGTAAGCAAATCATGCTTATATGACCCTGAAGCAATAGTGCTATCCCAAGTTTTCTGCTAATATAGAAGTAGGATGGTTTTACATTGTATTTAATGTATTTATTCAAATTGTTATTGTCTTGTCTTTATGAAACGGAATAAAATGATATGAAGATTCTGATCTTGAAACATAGCAAAATAATTTACTCTGAGTGTCCTGATGTGTTGGTTAGTTAGCAACAGAAGAAACACGCGGGTCACAGAGCAGCAGTGGTTTTATCAGGCAGGACCGACCAAAAGTCCTGCCCTTCTTTATTTACCTATTTTTATAGGGTTTTAAGGACAGTTAAAGATTGGTGAAAGGGGTCAACACCCCTGAAGGTTTACAGGACAAAGACATGGTCAATCATCTTTCTCCACCCCAGGGAAAGGAATGAAAAACAATTCCACAAGTGCAAAATAATTCCGGCCGGTTTAGAAAAACAAGGACCATGTTTACAGAACAAGCATGGGAAACTGCAGCTACAATGTTACAACTTATGGGGCCCTGTAAAACCAGGGCGACACTGATGTACATTTCCTTGAGTGAAAACCTGCTGGTAAAGCATTTGAGAGACATTGTTGCTGAATTAAATATGACATGTAAACTTTTTTTTCCTGTTAAAAGAATCCTTTAGAAAGCCTCATTCCTAAGATATTTTGGGATGTTATTGATTTTAGAGACATTGATATGTTTCTTTATGTTCTCTGCCAAAAAACTAATGTAATACTTGAGTAGCTACAGATTTTACTTATAAAAATCTAAATAAATAATGGTATATGCCCATCTAAACTGTTTTAGCTTTATAATATTTACAAAAAAAATCTTTGAAGTTATATAGCCTACTTTTAAGTTTAATAGCTATGAGATTTTGCATTCTGTCTTTCTTGATTTTGGAAGGGACTATGTTCTTTTTAGGGCTTCTCTTTTATGCCACTTTCATAAATTGATATTTCCCATAAAATATTCAAACTGTTCTGATCAGTAACCTTAATGACACAGGGATCCTTACAATGATTTCCAAAAGTAACAAAACCTATTTTGATTTGTATTTCTCCTAATTGTCTAGATGTATGGGAAGATATAAAAGGCTATACTTTCCCTACATATTACTAAATTTAAAAAAACTATTTAGTCTGAAGAATTTGCTTTTGAAGCAGCTTTATGTTATTTCTTGTCCCCATTTTTGAATAAATTTGAATGTTTTGAAAGAAAATAATATAATATGAAAGTAATGATAAAATGCTTGCTAATAATGTGATACTCCTTCAAGCCTGAAAATAATTATTCTTTTGCATTAAGAAAGACAAAAACATCATACATTAATCCATTAAAGCTCATAATGGTGGTCACTTCTAGTCCACTTATGGGTTTAATGGCTTTTAAATGCTCATGCTATGTGGAATTTGTAAAACTATTATAAAATGTAATGAATATATGCTGTCCTCATCAGGTAAGTACTTGAAAAAAGAAAAGAAGAAAAAAAAAAAGAGTATACTTATATTAGGTAGACCAAAACATTCTGGAGATTTGATAATTTGATCACCTCAAGTAAACTGAATGCATTTTCTAGAATTCACACCTTAAAGTAGGAGGATTTAATGAAGATATTCAGGAGAAATTCCTTCCATTATGTTTTCTCTGTCAAACCTGCAATATTTGATGACCTACAGCATATCTATCCAAAAAAGTGAATATTGAAATAAAGATTTTGAGTGATGAACAATCCATTGTTTAAATGCCATAATTTTAACACATTTTAATTGGAATAATAATAAAGCCTATTGAAAGCAACTTAGTCTGCAATAAGCTGACCTATTTCAGGAGATTTCAGCTGACAAATTTCAGGAGATTTCATTGAGATGGAAAGAGTGGACGTTAAATACCAAACTTAATATGATTCCCTTTTGCTGCTCCTTACCAGAACTTAGAATACAAGTCAGCTTAACTCCAGTTTGAAATTCCCAGGAATTTTTTCATCAGAGTTTTGTCTGATGAAAGGCTCTGACTAGTTATGTATTTTTTTTGCTAGTGTCAAAGTTCTGTGACACTGGAGCATGACCAGGCTCATTTTGTGCAGCATATAAACAAAACCTGCGATGTCTAAAACTGTTAAATGTAAATATTCGTGCTAGTTCTGGAATTAATATTGCAGCCAAACAGAAGCCCATACTTGAAAAGCAAGTTCTCTGAGGTTTAAAGCAGTCTTCTCTCAAGGACTGCAAATTTAATGCACTCCTTTGACGTATGGAGTTTTTTAATGGTCTCCATTAAAGCATAATTTTATATCTACATATATATATACATATATACACATATATATACACACACTTTGCTGTTCCTTATTTTACTGCACCCCCATGAAGCTGCATATTGTTTTGAACACGTGTCATTTTATTTGACTATATATGTGGTACTTCTTCAGCATAATGATGATACTTCTGTTTATTCCTGGTGCCTAGACACAATGGAAACAAAAATTTTCTGTGCCATAAACCCTACTTCGTCCAATTTCATCAGAGATCAATCTACATAAATGATTCCTTTTTAAACTAAATATCACTTGAAAAGTTCCAGCAGGAAATAGTTAGTATTCTGTGTCCCAGAAGATAGAAGGTTTTCTGGACTCATCAAGTGTTAGTAAAAAAGGTTGGATTTGCCAGTCAGTATTTTATATGAGTGTTGAAAATTCATTTTAAGCAAATGATATGCAAATTGGTCTCGCTAGGAAGTGCAGTTTTCACTCATATAGATTTGAAATCTCATTTACTTGTGTAAACTCACTAATCTGATTGTAATCATGTTACTTATCTTTAAATTTTGTGTGTGGCAGCTGCACATCAGAAATGACATACAGGTGGGACTATCATATATTAAATCAATTTAATCACATTTAAATAGTTCAAGGTTTGGTCTTCCGCAAAATGCTGGTTCTTAAGCAACATAAAAAACCGAAACTTAACATACTCATAGCTAAATACTTATTTCTAAGCAAAGTTAAAATATTTTAACATAAAAATCAACCTTAGAATAAGATAAGTAATAATATAATTAATAATATAATATATATTATAATATATATTATGATAATATAATTATTGCTGACAATTAAGAAAACTCAGACACCTGCTTGATTACTTTGTGATAGACAAATTGCAATGCTCATTGAATTAAATTTATTTTTCCACCTATTCAAGGGGAAATTACTGTCTTAAATCAAGTTATATTTATAATTTAATATTTCATGTTCATATAAATATTACTATGCTCTCTCACATGTATGTAGAACACCTAATTAGATTTCATCTTTATTGGTTACAGGCCAAAGGGACTTGGAGCTGGAATCCAGGAAAACTACTTCAATTCCTTGCGTGATTTCCAGTGTACCTTAATTTCCTGTGGCATTATCATTTGTAGTGATGATAATTCTGAAGACAGTCATTCTTCCAGATACTTTTGCTACTTAATATCAAAGTAATCTCCTAGTAGCAGTAAAACAGGTAGTACTTCAGGTGATACGATCCCCATCTTCGCTGTCAGTCCTTTCTCCATGACATTTGCTGAGAGTACATTATTAACACCAGTAAAATATCCCATATCTGGGCCTATGTCTTCAGAATAGTGATACATTTCACTTTAAGAACTTTTGTGGCTTAACCATGTTCTTTAGAGCACTCTGTGTAAGAAATATTTTATAAGAAATACAGAATAAAATGATTTTATGCAAAAAAGAATTTGCATATTATCTTCAAAAATTGATACAGACATTCAATATAGCATGCCTATAACTTGTGTAGATGAGTTGTTTTTAGTATATATAAAGCTCAAGGACTTTATTTGCCATTTTGTACATATATTGATAGAGAGTTGCCAAATCTAACATCAAGAGATCAAGGCTTGTCACTGGGTACAGCCAGTAGCATATATTCTCAGCAGGCACACACATAAACATACCATACAGTACATGCAACCTTGTACAGAGCACCAGCCACACTGATCAACACATATATCCATCATCTCTTATTTCCTACACCTCTAGAGAACAAGCTTTATGAGGAGCAGCTGAAGGAGCTGGGGTTGTTGAGACTCAGGGAACACCTGATCACTCTCTACAACTACCTGAAAGAAGGTTGTAGTGGGATGGGGATCAGCCTCTTCTCCCAAGTAAAAAAACGACAGCACAAGAGGAAACAGCCTAAAGTTGTGCCAGGAAAGCTTTAGTCTGGACATAAGGAAAAATTCCTTCACTGAAACATTGGAACAGACTTCTTAGGGAAGTGGCTGAGTTGACACCCTGAAGGTGTTTTAAAAGGCATGTAGGTATTTTGGTTAGGGACGTGGCATAGTGGTGGACTTGGAAGTGTTAGGCTATTCCAGCCTAAATGATTTCCTGAGCTACTCCCCAAAGCACTTCAGGCACCCTTTCATCTCCTTTCGTCCTTCTCTGAACATCTTATTTTCTTGTACAATTCCCAAAAGCTTTTCTCCTGTATCCAATGACAAGTCCCACACCCCTGTAAGCATCAACCCCCACTTTAGTCCAAAAGGTGAACCAGAAACAATGGAGAAGCATTAAGCTAAGGGAAAAAGTCACAATACTGTGCTTTTAGCTAAAGGTTTTGTGCTTCAAAAAGAGAAAAATATACTGTATTATTTATTAATAATGTAAACTAATACAAAGGAACATTCAGCCAGAAAATATAGTTAAATAAAAATAGTGATTAAATCACAGAAATTTTGTACAGAGATTTATACTCAGAGCAATTTGGAAAGCAACTTTAATTAACCTAGGTCTCTATTACACACTAAAACTAGAAGAGTTAGATCAGTCAAACAGATTGTAGACAGCAATCTCTCTAGCTGGCATGCAGGTGGAAGACCCTTGTTACAGTTATGCCCTCCAGCTGCTCATTATTACCCTTTTGCCAGCAGAACTGGGAGGGCAGTAACCTCCAGCAGAGTGGCTCCTGTGATTGATCCCTCTTCCTCTTCAGGCAAAAGCAGCCAGGTAAACACAAGCAATTTAAATGGTTGGCTTGAGGCTCAAGACAGATATCTTCTTTCACATCTAGGTGTGCTGATAGCTTTTGTTCCTAGTCCTCTCTGTGCTGGAGTCTATGCCACTCAGAATGTCCAGCCAAGCAGTAGACATCTCAGGACTACTTCTAAGATAGGCAAGCTGAGATCTATGTACACACCGTTTAAGCCCACTTGTTAACCTGTTGGTAGCAGATCCTGTGTTAATCTCTATTATAAACAGCCTGGTGTGTTTTCTGTATCATTTGGAAACTTCACTGGCTTTGCTCTGAATGTGGATTAGACAGAATTTGCCAGAAACACTTTACCAGCTGAGCTGTGAAAAGGGATAAGCTCCAGCCTGTGAAAAAAGGAGAGATTGATGTTGCTATATCAGCACCTGCAGAGGTGTCTGTTTATAGCTTTAGGCAGTTAAGAGGGGCAAGAGATGTGATTCCTGATTGTCAGTTTTGTTCATAAGTGAAGAGGCTTTACAGATGCCATTATAAAGCTTCTTTAGTTCTGTTTGAGCTGTTTATCTGAATGATAAAAAGACTTTCTAGAATTGTACAAAGTGTGCTTTTTCATCCATGTTAGTATCATACTGCTAGTAAAACATTTGATATTGCATCAGATCTCAGGTTCTAAATGTACTACCTAAACAAATGCTCTAACTAAAAAAAAATGTAGTGAAAGCATTATATAAGAAGACATTTTCATTTACATTCTATTAGCTGCTAGAGCTAGTTTTTAAATGTGAGGATGTTAGGAAGCAAACTGCAAGTATTGCTGAACCTGCCTTCTAATAAACTCCAGACCTTCCAGAATGTAGCAACCATTCAACTTGATGTGCTTTTAAACAGAGGAAAATGTTTTTAGGGATTAATCTAACCTCTGTTTTATTAAGAAAACAACTGAGAAAGAGAAAACTGTACTTGTGATATGTGTGGTGAAATCCCAAGTATTTGTGACACACTGAACAAAAAGGTAGTTTTTTTAGAACTGAGTGTATAATAAATACATTAGTTATAAATATGTTCATTTTGTAACTGTGTTAAAACTTCTCCTAGGCAGTAGCACTACCTTAATCTGAAAGGATTTAACAAACCAGATCTTTTACTCGAGCCTCTTCCAGCCACAGAACAAAGAGGGGCTGGACAGAGGCACAGAGTTCAGCTGCCATGCAGACATGCAAGAAAGGCCATTGCTTTGGCCAGGGTCTTTCAGCCCCTGAGGTCAGTGTGGTATCGCAGTGCACTTTCTGCATTTGCCACTGATACAAAGAGGCTGTGACTCCAGCCAGTGATTCTTTGACTGAAGGGAATATCATTCAGTTAAATGTACTGAGCATTTCTTTAGCATGATTTCAAAAAAACTGTAACAAAGTTACATGAGCTTAAGTGAACAAGTAAAGAGACAATATGAATACAGTAGGAAGGTCTTAGTAATGGTCAGGGAACTTTCTGCTAGGGTTGTTAGCAGGAACTTAGGCTGACTTCTTCATTGATAGTTATGGCATTCACATGAATGAAATCAAGGTGATACTTGTAGATTAAAGTGCACTGTAATCACACAGTCATTTTGTCATGTGGAGACACTCTCATTTTTTAAGTTTGGCCTGCTGTGGCATCATCTGGCAAATTCTAGTTTTACCAGTGCTTATGTCCCCATTACAATATAACCACAAATGAAATCAATTATATGTTAATGTCCTTAAGTGTATTTCTCCAATAACCCAAGAAACATAATTGACGTAATGGCAGTGAATAAATGTCCCTAAAGATAAGCTACAATAAAAGCTTCATACTGAAAATCTAAATGCTGAAAAATTTACCAAATTATTTAGTCCCATACACCATTGCTAGTCTGATGTTAATCTTACCTCTTTATTCTGTTAAAATCACAGCCACTGTAATTATCTTCCTCATCTCTCATTTCTTCTGGAACACCTCAATGAAGAGTCCAGGCACTGATACCCTCTTCCAGAGTACATTAGATATAAGATCTTCATCTTCTTCAAGACCTTATACAATTTAGACCCAATTTTATGATACCTCTTTATCTCTGCAGCACCACAGATAAAAGTCTTAATGTTTTGTTCTCTCTAGAAATTCTTCTTCAGATTTTAATGCTAATTCAGTTGCATGCAGTACACGCCTTGTTCCAAATTTTTATTGAAAACATTAAAAAATATGAAATTCTTCTGTGAAGTTAATAATTATGACAATAAGAGTACAGGGGAGAATTCTAGAATCTTATTTAGCTATCAACATTAATGGCTTACTTTTCATAAGTGCTGGGCATTCACTGAATAGTCTTCACTGAAGTTGCTAGATGCTGGAAATGAACTTTCTAAATGAAAAGCCAGAAATATTCCATCTCCTTTCTGAACTATATTTCATATATATTTCATGTCTATTGTATACATGCAATAGCATCAATTGAGCTACTTATCCATTTACTCTGTTTGCAGCCCTCAGTACAAAATTTCTCTTGAAATGTATTCAAACATTCATTAATTTTGACAATTTATCCACGCTAGCTCACAGTTGGTGTGTCAGTGACAAGTCTCATGGAGAACTTCTAAATATTGTCCCCTGGGATGACATTCCATGGCATCCTCAGCCTCACTGGTAAGGTCAGTGACATAGATTTGCTTTCAACAATGTAATCCAGTCCAAGAGTGACAACCAGACTATTCAGCATGACAGAGGCAAGGAAGGTTTGAAAAGGCTTTTCATTTGTAAATGACAGAAACAAGCCATACTGGGAATTGCAACCTTTGCCTATCTAGAAGCATCTTTGAACACAAGGAATCAGTATTTCTTGATCTGGTTTAAGATGTAGAAGGTGAAATGCTGATGTTTTGGCTAAATAATTTCAAGGATAATTAAACCCAAAGGTATTCTTACAAAATTGTTAATGCCCTCCCAATGATTCTAGCATCAATATGTGTATTTAAAATCCTTACATATGGAAACATCACTTGCCATTGATAGTCTTTCTAGTAGTTTATTTCCCACACACATCTTCTAGCAAGCAGTGATGTTTCATTAACTCCTATTTTATGTTATAATTGCAATGTTTACTTCAGTTGTGAACTTTCTGGAAGACTATATCCCTGTGTTTAGGCATCAAGTATATAGGTGTATAGGTATCAAGTCTTTCAATCATATGAAGAGTATATAACACAAATTTATTCCTAGAATAGAGGTTTTTCACATGCTAAAATCACTAGAATTAACTCGTTACATAAGCACAGATATTTTTCTGATACACCTGTAAGCATCTAGAAATGGAAAATTAATTTCTGTCTGTGACCTATAGTGTACATGTGCATGTATGCACTGTGTGTACATGTAGGTGTCTGCCTGCTGGCACTGAAACTCGCTGGCTGGACCTGGGAACACAGAGCTTCAGCAACCTCAGCTCTTTTGGGCTATCAGACTTGGAAATGCTTTACAATTTCTACTTTCCTTCTTGTCCTTGCAATTATTCCTCTCACTAATTGTATAGATGACAAATATAACAAAGTATAGCTGCTGCAAGCTTTGCATCTAAATAATGTAGGCACTTCTGTGTACTTTATATAAAGCCTTCACCTTCCAAAAAACACTTAAAAATATAACAAATAAAACCCCCACAATTAAAAAAAATCCCCAATATCATTTATGACCTATATTGAAGATTATTTTAGTAAATAAATAATTTAATTTGAAAAGGAAGCAAATACATGAACATGCATATGAACTGTATTAAAAGCACTGAAGTTAAAAGCCCTTGATGTTATATGAACTTTCTTCAAACAGTCACTGAGTATGAAGTCTTAGTAATAATGTGCTCCTTTTCACATTAATCTTGGTTATGAAAGCTTTTAAGCAAAACAGTAATGACTACTATATAATTAAAAAGAATACAAGGAAATTGTTCTTTCTACACTGAAAAAGATTACTGCCTTTACACCCTGAATTCAGCAATTAAGATTTTTCAAATGAAAAGGGAAGACAAACAATGTTAAAGAATTCACTCAAGCATGCTAAAGAATGCTTTCATGCTTAGGAAGAAAAATATTTTCATGCTTAGGTCATTGCTAGCATGATATTCATGTGAGACTGTGGCAAGGAAATTTGGTCATGATTTAACAGCAATACATCATCTTTTTTTTTTTTTTGTTTTTGTTTGCTTTCAAACCTTCTTATCACTGCAATAAAAATAATAGAAAAGTAGAGTATATAGGCATTTACAGGTCAGATTTCATATTATTTACCTTTTAGGCATTGGCTTGCCAAAAACCTTGTGTTGGATTCTTAGGCTCCTCTATGAGATGAAAGCAAGATACCTTAAAATAACTACCTTCAAAATATACCTAACAATATAACTGATAATAACTACCCAAATAATAATAATTTGCTTGCCCAGAAGTTTACTCAGAAGTGGCTCATACTACAGAACACTGAAATCTCACCTCTCAAGCTCTCATGACCTGTTCTAGTCATTTGGTGCAGTGACGACTGTGTTACAAGCTGACTAGCTTGTACACAATAAATACACTAATTTAAGACAGCTCAAAGGGCTGCCACAGTTAAGAAGATTTCCTGGGAATGTGGGCAAACATTTGCCACATGGATGAAAATAAAGCAGGTAAAGAATCCATTCCTGCTACTGACAGAGCAGAGGCAGCATAGAAGACATGTTCTTACCCCTGTCAGCTGCAGCACCAGATCTCGTGAGATTGGGCTGTGGATGAGTTTCTGTTCTATTTAAGGGCAAACTCTGCCATATTAATTGAAATCACCTAAGTCATTGTAGACTAATCCATTGGATTTTGCCCAGAAAGGGAATAGAAGCAAAGCACCATCAGGTAGAGACTGTCAAACAAACTACTCCTTTCTCACTACATTTTGGATTGCCACTGCCAACTCTTACACCAGAAATAGGTTTAGTGCAGGCAAACAATCCTTAGCCAAGAATACAAATTTGACTTGTAAGCCAATGTACCATGACTCAGACTATTATTAAGGAGAGGTAATTAAAAACATGGATTAGGAATACTCATGCAACTGAATCAGGAAAAAGGAATGTTACAGCCTTTTTTCCATCCAGTTTTGCAAATTAGATTTCATCAAGATGATAGATGCTTGTTGTTTACATCCAGTTACTCAAAGGACTTAATAGTGACCTTACTTTTAAACTTGGACAAGGAGAAAAACAAGCTTCCTGCTATCCACTTTTTATGAAACATTTTGAAGGTGTACCAATTTGGGCTTGGATAAAGTTCATATTCTTTATAGCAAATCATATGGGGTCATGTTTTAGATTTTTGACCAAAATAATCCTGGTAACACATTGGTGTTTTAGCTTTTGGTGAGAAGTGTTTACATATCATAAAGGACTTCTCTGTTTACCAAAATAAATGGATTTAGTGGGTAAGGAGTGGTGCATAATAAGTTGGAAAGACACACAACCAGGGAGGTGACCTGACCCAACCAAAGAAGTGTGCCATACCATATAGCACCACACTTGCAAATAAAAGGGAAAAGAGGGACTTTTAGGTGGGTCAGCCATCTTTTGATCTGAAACTACCTGGGCAATAATCTGCCCATGGAAGGTGGAGACTGATTGTCTTTGAATCACATGTTTTGTTTTGTTTTCTTGCCTCTTCCACTTACCCTTCACTTATTAAGAAATCATTAATATTACCATTATTTTTTGTTTTGATACATCAATTTTCTCTTTTTTTATCCTTCATTTCCTCATCCTCCATTCCCCTGGCAGAGTGGGAGAA
This sequence comes from Drymodes brunneopygia, assembly GCA_013400955.1. Lineage (NCBI taxonomy): Eukaryota > Metazoa > Chordata > Aves > Passeriformes > Petroicidae > Drymodes > Drymodes brunneopygia. The sequence continues at coordinate 94,035 of VZTZ01008483.1, read as the reverse complement.
GTGAGCAAGCAGCTTTGTGGTGTGTGACTGCCTATTGGAGTTAACACACAGCAGGAGAATAAAGCATTCTTTCAGGAAAGGGGAGCCAAAATCCAGCCCTACTCTCATCCTTACTGACTTCAGATAGGTAGTTTTGATGACAGATTGTGCGATCTCTGCAAGATTATGATTATGAGATTGTGAGCTATGTAGATTCTTTCCAGAGTTGTACCATGAGCCCAATAATTTAGATCGTTTCCTGTGTAGTGATGTTAAATCTTTTTACTGTATGATGAATATCAAATACAGTATGTCTCATACTATCAAAAATTACATCACATTCTTGTCTTTTGTTCCATTTCTTCAACGCGCCCTTCTGCTTTGCTTTCACAGAGCTAAAAACACAGCTCACTAAATGGCAAATAATGATGTTGTTCAAATGTTCTACTAAATAGCATTAAAATTGGAAGATGAATGCCAGTAAATGTAATGCAAATCTTGAACAATTGAAGTCATTTGAAGGGTTTTTTTTACATTTTATTGTTTGGAGGAGTTTCTTTATTCCAGTAATTATCTTTGCCTATTTTTTTTCTTTAGCTGCTAGTCAAAAAAGAAATTATTTCAACCTGAAAAGTCTTTATAATTAAATCACTTTTCAGTTTTAATTTTCCCTCTACTCTCTATGGTTATATTAAATTAGGCAAGTTTCCTCTGTTATTTCTGTTAAGAGGTATATTAGTTATTATACATCAATGCACATTTTAATTGTGGAGCCAAAAGAGAGAAAGTCTTAATCCTCTGGATACATAAATGATTTGGTGTCATATTTTCAAATATATTCAAGTATGCCATTTTGGCCACCTGTATAGGGTTTCCTAAATAAAATACCTAAATATCTTAAGAATCTGTCATTGAAAATAGACTAAGGATTTTGCTTTAATTTTAGAGAAAATGTGAGATTTTTCTCTACTTTTTCCCCTAAGTGATCTTAAATAATTACTGTATGCTTTCATTGTCCCTCAGTATTCTACTTCCTTACTTCAGACAAATTTAAACATACAACATTCTCCAATAGGTTTCTAGCTAACAGGTTTTTAGCTAACAAGTTTTTTACCTACAGCCTAAGAACTCTTGGAGAGAAGTTGGGGAAACCAGCTTTCCAACATAGGACATAATTTAAATTGCTATAGCTGTCTAGCTTGTTAATTTTAGTGACTTCAGGTCAGTTTGAAAAGAGAGTTGTATTCATGTTAACCCTATTAAAGACACTTATCTCACTTCTAGGTCTGATTTTGGTTGGTTGGCTGTTTTGTTCTCATTTTTTATTTTGTTTTGGTTTGGTTTTTTTTGTTAACCTCTGTCCTAAATGATTGCTAAATCAAATTTTACTTTAAAACTGATATGCAGAGTATATATAAGATGCATAGGGACCCTTTAAGCCCTAGAAGAGCTGCTGATTCCATTTTGAGGAAAAAAAAAGTAGGGGGCACTCATTTCTGTGTCTCTCTACCACCTGGAAGGCATCATAGACTGCAAGAGGTGTTTTCAACAAGATGGTGGTTCCTAAGTTAGTTGTTTCCTAAGGAGCCATGTGTTCTATGAATTGAAGGCTAGTTTCCTTTTGCAGACAGAAAGATGATAACTGGTGTGTTTTAGTCTTTATCTAGAAGGCAAATCTGCTCTAGTTCATTAAATTGTTTGGTAGTAAAGCAGCTGGGCTACCTGCTAGTAGGTGTATTTAGCCCAAAGGAAGCAGGCAAAGGTGACATACAGTGCACATGAAACAAAGTCTGGTAAAGAAACTGAATTTTACTGTTATTGTTATGTACCTACAAAGGACTCCTTCTGCATTCTTGTGCTTACTGCATTGGCATAACAGCCCAAAAAGTATTTAAGTGGTGGTTTTGTTAGTCTGTTTTCACTATTATGTTCTCCCTGTTTAGTCAAGAAAGGAGAAAGTTGGCATCTAACTACTTCCAACTGATTTTTCTTTTCCCTACTCTTTGCCCCTCACCCCCCACTCCCTCCTTCCTTTCCCCCCCCCAAAAAAAAGAAATCCAATTTTCTGGGCTAACCTGAGAGATTTTGAGTAGTCTTCTGTTTTTGTATGTTGTGTTCTGACTTGGTTCTGTTCCACCCAATTTCAGGATCCTGGGAAGCCAGAATCAGAGCAAAATATTCAAAGAATCACTCAGCTGAACATGTCCACAGGAACTAGTAACTGCAATTCTATTTGATCCTTAGTGACAGTTTTTAATAGCCATTTGTTAGTTTGTAACAGAGTACACTCATCAAGCTATGAGACCATGGAAAGTATTTTCCTTCATTTTTTTTTTCTCAAAAGAAATTAATTTTTTCTTCTGTCCTTTATGTAAAAGGAGACAGGAGGTTAATACTATTCTATTGGGCAGGACAGTTAAGTAAAGAGAGAAAGACTCTCTGTTATCTCTCCTGATGAATATTCAATTTTGCAAGTTTCAATGGAGTAAGTCAGAGTCAGTACCTCACTGTAGAACAGAACACACACTGGATAGGTGTGAAGAAAAATAGTATTTAAGATGCAGAACAGGTGCTGCTTATTGGATGTCTGCTCTAATAGATGGGAGTGCACCTTACCACTTGCCTTGAAGGAAATGAAAGCTACTATAATGATCCTAGATGATATATGGAAAATCTGTTCCAAAGAATTTTTATTTCCCTATTAAAATTCAACTTGTGTCTGGTGAGCTAAATGCTTCTATTGACTCAGTCTGTCATATTTAAACTGCATAACGGAAAACTGATTTTTACTGTAATTTTTTTTCAGCTGCGTCAGCATTCTCCTTAAATATTTTACATTAATTTGTGGGAGCGTGTTCATAACTGTTGCTCTAAAGCTAAAAGTTGTCAAACAAATTCTCTCTCCTTTTTCACTTTGATTTTTATTAGTGTTGCTGGTTTGCTTTTAGTATAGCAATGGTTGTAATCAGAATAGTTTCTAAAATTAACTGAGGTACTAAACATTTAATATATGACTAAGAAACCCTCACCTTAAATTGCTGAAGTTTCCTGAAGTGGTATTAATAGTAGAAGTATATACTTATTATAAGCTTCTGACAAAAACTTATTCCCACGATGAAAGGTCTCTCAGTAACAATGAGGTGTCTTTCTATATGTTGCTGTAGGTTTGTTTCACAGTGCTTGATTGATTGATTTCCTCCTTCTTGCTTGCAGGTACATATGAATGTACGTATGTATACATACATATGTATGTATAAATGTATACAAGTGTGTATATGTGGCTGCATGTAAGTTCTCTAAAAGTATGCTACATGAGACCTTGACTTTTTTGTGGAAACTTTTAGTTTGGTGAACCCAGATGTCAAAAATCACATTATAAAGTTAGCCAATTATGTTGTGAGTAAAGTGCATGACATTGAATTCTGACAAGTTTGCAAAACAGACTTGTTAAAGGTATGAGTGAAAACAACAAAAGCATGACTATTTTTCAACAGCACAGATATGAGAAGAGGACATAACTGAAAATTACTCAGCTAATACATGGAGATTAATCTCCTGGAAGATAATCACCTCTCATTGCAACCTAGGAAGATGCTGTTGAAGTGTAGGCATTTAGGTACCTCTAGGGATGACTTAGCAATGGTGTTTTATAGCTTTACACAAATGTCTCAATTCACTGAAGTCTAGATTAGCCATTTGTTTCTTATTCTTGGTAATTAATACTTGAGATTAATTAGCTTTGAGATCACTGCAGAAATTGCAGCTAGCTTGCTGGCAGTAAGTATGCTCCCAGCTTGTTACATTAGATAGCTTTGCTTTATCATCCAGTCAAATTGCATTAAACCTGTAGTCTAAATAATAAAGGGTCAGTTGTGTTTTTGTTTTTCCTTCTGCTCACTGATATAACCTTAGTGATATTAGTCCAAGTGAAGAGATGCAAGCAGGTGTAATACTCATTTGTCAGTGTCTTATTTAATGGCAAGGTCATGATCCTGGTAACTTTAAAAAGCTTAAAAAATAAACTACAACTATATATGTGTTTCACTGCTTCTTCAAAGCAAGCTTGCTCAGAGAATTTAGTTAACTACAAGAAATAATAACACATGAGATGAAATAAAGAAACAAGCAGTTTATTGGGTTTGTTTTGTTTTTTAACAATGAATGATTAGTGAGTGATTGGGGAGCTGTACATTGAGGATCAATGTCAGCAGTACAGCAGACACAGCAATAGCTGGACACTTCCAAAATGTTAAAAAATGGCCAAAAATTTGTGAATTATTTTTCTTGATACATCCCCTGAATTCTGAAGGACGTAGACACATTCCAAGAGTTGCAACTAGACAAGAACCCATCTCTCATAGGGCACTATAGGATGCCCTACTTGCACACACCAGTGTTGGATATATGGATGCTCCAGCTTTATTGTACCATGCAGCCCACTTCTTTCAACTTACTCATGTACATATAGGTGATGAAGATGCCTGCAAGGCCAAGTGTCACCTCAGCCCCCAAAGGTGTGGATCCCTGTGTACTGTGCCTCATACTGTGCAACTAGAAGGTGCTCTGTCCAGTCAGGCAAAGGCCATTTTACCTTAGGGAGTCTTTGGCAGCATCATACCATTTTACGTGCATTTCTCTCTTCTCACTTTTTCAAATTTTAATGATTCTTTCATACCTTGCTTAAGGATGACTCATCTTTTTTGTTTGGTTTTCTTACCCAAAATTTTCATAGTCATTCACAGATGATTGTTTATTCCAACAGATATTAATCATCTTTGGTGCCATCAGTGTTGCTTTTAGTTTGTTGAGTGGTGTGGGGTCTTTTGTTGGTTGGTTGTTTTTTTTTTTGTTGCTGTATTTTGGTTTTTTTTGGTTGGTTAGGCTCTTTTTGGAAGTATCCTCTCAAACATCTTTAAATATTCCACTCATGTACACTGTTTACATACGCATTCCTATCTTATCATATATTGTTACCCAGGCTGTTTTACCAAGGGAAAATCATTAGTGTTTCTCCACAAAGATATACTGCTTCTAGTTTATATGCCAGCATGTTGTTACAAGAGGAGCTTGAACTCAGGCTACACAGAAATCTCATATGTCTTAGTGAAATATTGAAGTTTAGTGACAAAGGACCCTCCAGATCTCTGAAGACAGCTTAAATGACAGAATGACACCATATATCCTATATTCAAGCTGTACATGTATGCATATTTTCTGTAGTTAACCACTTTCAAAATCCATTCTTCCAGGTCCTCTAAATAACAATTGCCTGTGCCTTGCATCAACACAGCATGAGATGCGCTTTAGTACACAGTTTTTTCCACAGGTTGATATCAAATATGCACAACTAATATTTAAGGTCATCTTCCAGATGTGTTAGAAGCAGGAAAAATAACACATAGAAGCAGCCATGTCTTCAGATATTGAAAGGTTAGATGCTTGGGGATTTGTTTTCTGCAGTTAAGTTCATGCATGTGGAGTGTTCTAATATTTTTTTTCTGAGTACCAGAGGCACACATATTCGATTTCTTCCCTGTGCTTTATGGCACCCATGATTATGAACCTATGTAGCTTCAATTTCAGTATGGTTTATTCTATTCAAAATATCCAAATTAATTTTACCAGAGTAATATGAAGTAAACATAATGAAGAGGCTTTAGTTATACCCAGAGAATGGTCTGTGGAAAATTTGCGAGTGTAGCATATGTCTTGCCCTGCTTATACAGCTTCTTGACAGACACTATGTGGAAAATAAACCATCAGTATACTTCAAGGTGCGTGAGTCTTTGTTGTCTTGAGACAATAATTTTCTTTGCTGTGGCCAGCACATAGAGCAAGTGTGCATGCATGTAAGATGTCTGATGAGAGTGTACTATGGGTACTTTCTGCGTTCTAATTTTTCTGGTTAGCAGAACAATAACTGTCATGCACACTAAACTCTAAGATAGGCCTAAGGCTTTGAAGGATATATCTTATTTCAGTTGTCTGCAGACTTTCTAAAACTTAGCCAGACTGGTATTATATGGCATGGTTTGAGTTGAACTCATGTCCCAAGTATGTTGAAAGATGAAAGATTTTATTCTACTGGCTATGTCTTTCTTTGCAGTAAGTCAATTCTGTTTTGCCAAACTGTTGTTGACTCTCTGGGTTTTGGTGTTTTGGTTTTGGGGTTTGTTTTGTTTTGGGTTTTTTGGGGGGGATTTTTGTTGGTTTTTTGTTTTTTGGGGTTTCTTGTTTTTAGGTGGGGTTTTTTGAGTAGCTTTGGTTTTCATTTTTTTGTTTGTTTGTTTGTCTTCTAATTGCCTTTTTTTATTTTCTAGTGTGATGTGTTGTGGGTTTTTGGAAGGTTCTTTGTTTACTTGTTTGGAGTGGAATGTTTTGGAGGTTTTTGTTTCAGTTTTTGGGCTTTTGTTGTTGGTTATGTTATGTATCTTTTGTATCTGTGTGCTTGACTTATCTCGGACATTTGAAAGGGTCAAATGAAGGTCAGTGGAAAGGGGAGGAGAGATCATGGGGCTGAACTTCTGACAAATAGATTTAAAGTTGTAAGAGGTATCAAATTTTTGTTGTGTTCTGTGAGAAAAATTCAGATTTGATAGACCAAAACAGAACCCTCAGCAATAAAGGCTCAGTCCTTAACTGTCCATCTTTTGATATAGAACAGTTTCTGAACCATAAACATTTTATATTACCAGCCACTAGAAAACAAGGATATAAATAAAGGACTAATAACCCATCATGGAGTGTGGCCCTCAACATCCCTTTGCACTAATGTACTTTCAGGCTCTTGTATTCGTCTTACAGAACTGTGCTTTTGCACAATAGTTGCTATAACGTGCCTCTGGGTTTTATTGTTATAAATAATTGCAACCATAATAACAGAAACAAGAAACAGCAGCTTTCATTTTTTTTTTTTTTACTTTAGAAAGGAATCTGCCTTTCAGGCAATTTTCTTTGTTATATATCACTTGAAAATCTTTTGCCTCCTTTTACTCTATCCTCATACTTTCTTAATTCAAATTCATGTTCAAATACTTTCTGTATCTTGTAAATTGATTTTAGTGAACAAAGAGCCAGAATAATTTTTATGTATGTAAGAATGTGACATTTCAAGGAAAGATGTTTAATCAATAATTAATCTGCAAAACAGAGTGGGTTGAATTCTTTCTTTTGGTGTGATCTCCTTAATTTATTACTCAGTTTATTGTTATGTATGTAAAAGTTTAAGAAACATTGACTTTCTAATGCTGTTATGAACTCACTTAGGGATCAAAAGCAATGCGATCAGTCATGATCACTGAGTTTAGTTACGAAAGGGAAGCACATAGAAAGTGAAAGTGGTAGAGGGCTGCCTACAAAGAATGTAAAGGTTTTGCCTGAGCAGGAATAGGTCTAGGAGATCAAAACTTAGCTCAGGAGCAAGTGAAAAATATTACGAGTTTTTATAGCTAGCTCAACAGCAAAAGGAGGTGTAGGGAAAATGAGGTGCAGCTGTTTAGTGGGGCATGACCTGAGTGGGGTATGACCCCAGGTCTTTTGGGCCCCTTTCACTTATAACTGATGACCAGAAACTATTTCTGTATTATGGAGGAAGATAGGGAAAATGTTCTGTGAAGAAATGACTGGCTAAATGGAAAAGGAGATCACAGGAGATGCTGTATACTTATTTTTAGTAAAGTTTTCTACTTAGTTACATACAGTGTTCTGAAATCAAAGTTGGATATAGTTGTGCACTTAGTAAATGTATAATAAGGTGCAAGGCTGGATCATTGAGCTCAGAGGGTTGTAAGCAGCAATACAAAGAAAAAGCATTGGTCTGATAATCACTGTAAGTGGTGATCACCAGAAATAGAAGTGAGTCTCTTTACCATTGCTAATGGTAATGACAGCTATCTGCCACCAAGATCCCCTGTAGTTCAAACACTCCTAGCTGCCCCAACCTCAGACCTGTTCCAGTCTTATGTTCTCTCCCTCTTTGTACTACCATTTCTAATGCAGATTTATATTAAGGGGAAAACATTTTCCCTCTTGATTCTTGAGGTATAATTATGATAATATCTTTTTGTTCTCATCAAATTCTTGTATGTATAAAACTATAGATTTTAGGGGTGTGGGAGGAGAGACATAAAACACTGAATAGCAAGAGAATTCAGAGCCTCTTCTGTATTCATTAATCAAAGTCAATTTGTAATTAGGCAACTCTGTCCTTGTCTTTCCAAATAAGAAATGTTCTGTAGTCTAGTAGGAGCATCAACATACAAAAGCTGTGAGGAAATATAGGTTTGAGGCATATTAAGGTAGCACTGGTAGGTTTATAACAGAGATGTTACTCCTAGTCCTTTCTAAACCAAACAGAACTGCATTAGGGCAGACAACATCACCTATGTAATCTTTTATGAGCAGGGAAACAAACTCTTCTAGTTCAGCTCTAAGGATGCTCTGAATTTTTCTAACTCCATAAAATAATTCAGAGGATGTGAAATGAGTGACACTGAACATTCTTTGGCTAGCTTTAATTTTGTGAATTTCTCACTTTGCAGCCCTTGCCTGGGCCACCCTGCAGTGTTGATCCTGACCTGTTCTGACCTGGGGAAATTATAGGAAGGTACACTTGTTTTAAGAAAGGTGGCCAATTGTCATTGTTGCATAGACTGATCTGACCAAGAGTACATTCCCTTCTCATTATACACACAGGAAACTCAAGTCTCTGGCAACCTTATGGTATTTCATTTTTTGTACAGTTTACTGAGAATTTTAAAAAATATGTTGTTGAATATCTGCATTTTAATTATGCTTCATATGCTCTGATTTTTAGTTATGAAATTTCTTGGCATATCTTGTTACATAATTGGCCACATTTCTGGAACTCTTAGAATATCCTGAACACTGCTGATCTCGTGGAATTTAGGACAAGCATAGCTGTGTGTACAGAGTTCTAATATCTGCTTTTCTGAATCAGTAAGTGGCTTGTTAATGTTACTTCAAAACAGCAGGTTTGCTATGCTTGACAAGTAAGTGATTTATTTTCTCAAATCTTTTTTAATAAACACAGTTTAACATAAAATCAATATCCTAGACCCTCTCCTCAAAGAATATAATGTTTTATGCATCATGATAGGAAAAAATGAAATTTCCTAAGAACTAGAAAAAGTTCATATAGTTCATGTGAGAGTAATCAGTAAAATCAGTCTTAAATGAGAATAAGATAATTTAATGATATATTAGAGGTATAAGTTTCACTAATTTCCAAGATAGTAGTCCATTGTTTTCACCTCAATATTTTATCTCTTGCACTCCTTTTCAGGAGTTTTAGGGAGGCATATAGCATGCTTGAATCCAAAATTTGGACAAAAGCTATTCTAATGCAGATGGAACTATATTTCTAATTATTCACTTTTTCCAAGTGATCTATAAAAGATCAGCTCAAGTCATAAGTTTCATGACAAGTGGGAAAATAAATTGCTCAAGATAGAATGTAAATTAGGGACAAGGTTCAACTGATTACTAGAATGTGTAATTATATTTTGATATGTCACAGAGTAAGACAATCTCACTTGATTTAAATTTGTAAACTAAAAATAGTTGACTGGAAAAATGGTAGGGAAAGGGTGTATAAAAACTGGTAACTCTTGAGAAATGTAAATATGACCTTGAAAAATAAATCCAGAGTAGGTTAGAGAATAAGTATCTTGAATGCAATTTTATCTTGCAATAGTGTAGGGGTGAATTTGTGATTGCATTTTTTTTATGGACGACCTGGAATATCCATAAATGCATCATTAGTGGTCTGAGGGAGAAAGATTCTAACTCATGAGCAACTGAAAAATCCAAAATATCCTGCATAATGTGCTGATAATGAACAAATAAAAATCAATAATTATGACCAAAAGAAAATCCCATCAAACAAACAGTGAGACTATTTTAAAAACAATTCCATTACAAGAGGATTTTAAGACTTGAATACCGTGTGTAAGCAAAGAATATGATTAAGACTATATGGCTGCAATACTTCAAAGGCTGTGCAACATAATTGGTACTGAAAGTTGACACTCTTAGTAGTTCTCCCTTACAGCTCTTCAGAACTTGATTTTGATCTATCATTCCTTGGCTATAAATTTGTATATATACCTGCTTACTGTACATTTGATGGTGTATAGAGATATTTACATGCATTATCTGTGTCTGCATGCATGCGAACTGCCAATAACAAGGTTGATTAATGAATGCAAATTCAGCTTTCTTTCAAAGCTACTGATGCACTGTAACTCAGCATCGGTGGACGCCAGAGTAATGCTATGTATTTAACATGGATTTAAGAGTTTAACTTGAGAGAATAAGAACCAAGCAGTAGATAGCTGTCAGGCAGCAGTTATACCGTGCTGTTTGGTATCACTTTTTTCAACTAAAGTTAAGCTTGTCCCTAAACACTTTATTGTATCTTTAGTTTAAGGTTTTATTGTGTTAGGATGTTTGATGGAAAACAGTGGTTTTTTCCTCAAACAGTATAGATACTAAACCTTGACCATGAGAAGACTGGATTTCTTACAAAAGGCAGTGTGGTGATGTGCAGAGGTACTTGTGAGTATTGACAACATTGTAGCAACAGCCTTTAGCCTCTTCTGCACAGCTGCACTACTTTGCTTACTTGTTTCCCAGCTCAGAAAAACACTGTACAGTTTGGATGCAAGAGGACCAAACAGTATGTTCTTATTTCAAGTTTACAAGAAACAAAACAGGAAGTAGAGAGAGAGGCAGAAGGTTGGTTTCCTAAAAAAGGCAAAAATATGGTAAAATTTTTAAAATGGGTAGGTTGTAGGATAAATTCCTGCACTTGTCACTGGCCTCTACATAGGGGAAGACACTTTTAATATCACATTCTGTTTTCTATCAGATTTTGAGTGGTTTTTACCCAGTTAGATTTTTTTTTAAATTTTTATTCATCCATCCAGACTATAATATTGTAGCTCGGATATAAGAATAAGGCAGGAGACAGTGTTGAAAGCCTTGATTAAAATCAAAGTAAATTACTTCCACTAGTTTAGCCTCATTAATAAAATCATTTGTTTTATCAAAGCAGGCAAAGAGGTTTCTCAAGAATTGTTTACGCTTGGTAAGTATTGTCCCTTCCCAAACACTTTGTCCTTCATCTGCCCAGAATCGTTTCAGGAGGTCTTCCTCCTTGATTTTTCCCAGGCAAAATGATTTATCTCATTGATCTGTAGTCTTCTGAAGCTGACACAGTGGTCTTTTTGAATATGACTGCAATGTTTTCCTTTCTCCAGTTCTCAGATTTCTGTGACCTGTCAAAGATGACTGACATCAGCCATCCAAGGACATCAGCCATCTCCTTTCATACCCTTGGATGCAGCTCATCTGGTCACTTGGATTTTCATGGGTTGAGTTATCCGAAGTAAAAAATATCCTTATCCTCATCCAGTATTGTCTGTTCTTCTTTCTGAATCCTTTCAATGAACACTGGTGACTGGGAGACATTCTCAGCAAAGACTGAGACAAAGGTGGCATTGAGCACCCCATCCTTACACATCTGCTTTCACTGAATCACTGACCCCTTCCAACACTATACTTGCATACTACTGCAGTGCTAGAAGCAATTCTTGTTGCCCTTGTCATCCTTAACAGGTTTCCAAGAGAGCTGCAGCTCTCCTAACAACATCCCTGCATGGCTGAACAATATTTCTAAATTTCTCTTTAGCAGCCTTTCCCTGATAAACCTTCTTGTACACTGCCCTTTCTTTTTTTCATTTGATTTCCACCATGAGCTCTCTGTTTAGTAAGACTGGGCATCTGAGACACCTTCTTGTTTTCCTGGGAGTCAGCATGGGCTATTATTGTGTTTGGCTGGTGTTTTTCACAACCTTCTTGAGCATCTTTGCCCTTCAAAGATGCTTCCTCCCACATGATACCTGTTCCCTGAATAAGCTGAAAGCTGTACCCCTTAAGTACAGACTATAGACTCTGCTTATCTCCTTCATTCTCCTCAGGATCTTGAACTCCACTAATTCATGGCTACTCCAGTCAAAGTTACCATTGAGTATTATGTCCTCAACTGGTTCTTCCTTGTTTCTGAGTAGCTGATCCAGCTGTCCTTAACCCCTGTTTGGTATCAGTATTTGCATCAAGAAGTTACCCCTGACACAAATCCTGTCATAGTGACCTACCAGAAAATGCCAAAATATTCCTCCATGAGAATTGGGGTCTGTGATCCAGAATTCCTTATTTCAAAATAGCTTCATTCATATCCTCATCCTGATCAGGTGAACTGTAACAAACTCCCACCACTGGGTCTCCCTTACTGCCCGCTCCCTTGATCCTGAGTTGTGAACTCTCAGACGATTTGTTGTCTGTCTCCTGGAAGGGCTTGCATACTTCTGAGCTACTCCTTTACCTCTCCCTTACTCCCTTTGCCCTCTTGAGATGTCTTCCCTGAAGAATGTGTACCCACACATTCTTGCAATAACCTGTTTGTATGAGTTGTCCCACCACAGCTGAGTAATTGGAATGATGTTGTAGATGTGTCAACACATGAACAGTTGCAGTCCTTGCTTTGTTTCCCTGTCCAAGTGCATTTCTGTGCATGTAATATGCTTGAAATGGACCTCTTTTCACCCTGTTTTATTACCCTGGAATTCTCTCCTGTATCTGCTGCCTGCCCACTGCTTCTTTGCTTGACTGTGGGTTGTAATTTCCTTCTACATCAGTTCCTAGATTGAAGCTCTACTCACAAGGTTGACCAGTTTGCTGGAGGAGCTGCTCTCAACAGCTTTATCTTCAGCTCTCCAAAGGAGAGCCCCATGGTCTAAATCCAAAATTGCTGTTGAAGACTTCAGGTACACAAGCCTCTAATCAATTTCCTAAAATATCTAGGGCCATACACTATAGTTTGCAAACTTTCGTGATTAAGCTATTGAGTACAAGCTGTGACAATATCATCATCTAAACCAAAAAGAATACTTAGAAGAATGGATTTCTCCCCTATAGATTATGTGCTGAATTATTGTAGCTGATGATTTGGTCAACAAACCTCCATGCCACTCCTGTTAGATTAAAAATATATGTTTTAATAATCTCCAAATAACATCTCTATAAGCCTCCTTGGTTGCAATAGGTGCTGGAAGGTATAATTTCTCAGGACAGGTTTTAAATCCCACTTTACTTTCTCTTTGAACTAAATTGCTGCTGCTCTTGGGTCACTATATTTCTTTCTTGTGGATTGGGAAGGCGGAGCAAGTGGAGACTTGAGATACTGCTGTCACGTATGTTCAACCTTTGCTGTGTTAATCCAACACTGGCTGCTCCTTTTTCTCCCCAGGAAGAACTTTTTTAAGTACTATTGAGAGCAAGAGGGTAAATGTTCTGTAATGACTTTTAGGTCAACAAGAAAAAATAGAAGTTTCTGGGAAAGTTTGAAGAGGAAAAAGTGAACAAAAACCTGTCAAAGTAAGATTGCTTTCCTTTGCCTCTTGGGCAAAGGTATTCTGGGGGATATTTAGTGTAATTGGGGTAACAATGTTGTACATCAATAAACAGTGAAACAATACACACCTATATGTCACAATTATAATAAAATAGTGCATTTGGGCAAATCTTTTGAAGCTCTGAAATCAGGGCAATTCAGTCTCAAGAGACTTCTTTTTCAAGAATAGAGATTTGAGACATTTGGAATTTGTGGCATTTCAACCAAATCTATATTAAAGTGCACTAGAATCTGTTATATCCAGTAGGGGATGGAATCTACAGCAAAAAATTTAAAAATACTAAAAAGGCTGCCTGGTAATTTGTGTATACTGGGACAAGCTCAGTTCAGATTTGTCCTGATGCAGGTTAATTCCAGTTGCATGGGTAAACTGAAAGAGAACTTCAGTAATTTTTCTGTATGTATATTCTGCTGCACTGATGTAGAGACAAGATTATTTTTTTCTATGACTAAAAGATAATGGGATTTTCTCAGGAGTAGGACATGAAAAATTGTATAACTTGTCACATCTTATATTAACAGACTTTCCCTTGTTAAGAAAACTTTAGTAAGAATTTGATCTATTCAAAAATGAGTAGCACCCAGATTCAAGGATTACAAATAAACATCTTTAGCCATATCTGATTCCTCTCAGTTCCACAGTTCTAGTGTGAAAACAAAGGATAGAAGCTGTAAGAGCCTGCAAAGACTGCTTTCTGGTGCTCAGAGGCAGAGATTTCTCATTGAGGCATGATATCTGATCCTAGCTTTTTCTACAGAAAATCAATACTCTCACAAAGGTGGGTAATACATCTTTGGGGTTGGAGTATGTCTCCTCCATGTCAGACAGTACACTGTAAATTCCTCAGGTTGAGAGAGTTAAGAGTAAGATTCTCCTGTCTAATCTTCTGTAGAATGTACCACAGTCCAGAGCCTTGCTTCATGCATTGGAAACAAACCTTTTATCAAGCTATATGAAAATAAAGGAACTAGTTCTGAATTATTTGAGTAACATAGCAGTCACATATAGGATAATTTACAATCTCTGCACAGTACTGTTTTTTTTTCCAGTATCCTTTGAGATAGATGGTAGTCTTCTAGTTTCCATGCGGAGAAAAATACCAGAATTTCTCTTTCAACAGATATGACAGATTTGGCATTTAATGACTTTACTGATGATAGTACAAGAAACTTCAAACACAGTGAGGTTTGAGGGATCTGGTTGGGGAAAAAAACCAACCCTTTGTATTTTCATCCTCAGGTAAACTTCTGTATAGTTTTAGCACTAGTTGCAACCATGTTTAGTAAAGGCAAAAAATAAAAAGAATAAAGTTACATTTGTCTCCTTTTGAGAGCTAAGAATTAATTGACTTTGATCACATAAATAACTGCATTTCTGTTTTTGCATCCTTTCAGCTATGCAGTTAATTAAGTCTAATCAAAATGTCCAGTTTCTCAAATTTCAGTATCTAGAATGTACTTTGCTTAAGGCTAATGTAATTCTGTGTAAATGCTATCGTTTATTTATTTACCTTTTTTTAAACTTAAACAGTATACACTTCCCAGATCTTTAACTCATGCTTCTTCATGGGGTATAAGGAGTGTTTTGTTCTGTTAGTCAGAGTTTTATGAGTTCTGGAGTTGAAGAAGTTGCAGTACCATTGCTGTCAAACAATGATTTTTATACAGACGATGAACACCACTGGTATTCTGAATAATTCTTAAAAGAATATTATTGTAAATGAAAATAATGTACCTTCACGTAATAATCTTATTATTTCCTGCCCTGTTATATAAGAATGATTTTTGAAAAACTGCTGCATGATTCTAAATTCTTTAAACTAAAATAATACTAATTTGCATTCAGTGAAATATTTGATATGCATGTTAACTTCATGAGTATCAATCTAGGTTTTAAATAAAATTTTAAAAATTAAAAAGAGTTTAGTTAATCTCAAATCATTGCAGATTGACCGGCACAGATCCTAATGACTCCAAAATGAAGTCCTATGAAGACACGTTTGCTTTCTGTAATTGAATGTAAAGGTGAAGAAACACTTTTTTTTAATGCCTTTGAGGGGAAAAAAGTGTTGTGTCTTTTCATGAATATCAGAAGATACAGCAGAAGTTCTTATCACATCACTGAGGCTAAATATTTTCTGTGTCATATTTGATAAAACAGACATATCTATACATTCCAAACATCACAAACATCATCTGGTGAGGCCTCACATATTACTGTATACTTCAACTATTTTCGACTGTGTTCTGTTCGTACTTGTGTTCAGAAGTAAAAAATTTGAAATAACAGAAACTCTTGGAAAATTTTTTGCAAACACTTTTGGTTTGCATTGTCATCCATTTTTTTGTCTATATGAATCTCCACAATCAGGAGTACACAAGGTAAACACCGGTCATGGAGTTAAATAAATGACTCCCTCTAAAACCTATGGCTGTTCACATGTCCAAATAAGTCCCATAATAGTCTGTTCTAGTGCTTGTAACTCACATAATTCTGCGAGTTCAGCCATGTGTTTCCTGAGGCACAGAGTTTTGGAGTTTAATTGACAAGTTTATTGCCATCTGGATTTTTAAAAAAATCTAAATTTTTGCCCCCCATTTTCTAGTTTTTTCCCGTAGAAAGTTTTTTCACCAGAAGATTTGAAATAGTAGATTTCCAAGGAGTAATTGTGGTTAGGCATAAATTATTTTTCATCACTCTCTTGGAGAAACAGCATCAAAAGCGTTGATTATCAGAAAACACTTCCTGAAGCAAAGCTTTTTTCTTCCTTAGCTAACAAAATATTGGTGTCTAGGGCCGAGGTTTTTGTTCATTTTGTTTAGGTGTATGCTTGGTTTGGAGCTTTTTAGAGAGACAAGGGACTTTCAACACAAAATTCTGTTTCCATTAGTAGTTAATATATCTGTTTAGGCAATAGAGTGGGAGAAACAGAGATATGCCATTGTTACATTATTTTTACTTACATCCTTCATAAAAGGAATGAAACTAGAAGCATTAGGAGTTTTAATTTATTATTTATGTGAAGGAAATTCATGGGTGCATTCCAAAACTTGATCTCTGACAAAAAGTTATGTTTGATTCAGTGTGAGAAAGCACACTTCTATACATCTTGATTCAGTGCTTGATAATTTCATTTAATGGGTCATAGCTGATTTATTAAGCAAAACTAATAGTTTTCACCACTTCTCTTCATGCCATTCATGACTTCAAACATATCACTGTCAAACCTCTCAGTTCTCTTCCCTAGGCTGAAGAATCCTACCTTATTTATTGTATAATTTTGATCACCTTAATCAGTATATCTTCTATTCTTATCTATATAGAATTCCTATCTATATAGAGGGGAAAGGTCAGAATTGTGAAAAATATTAATTATGCACCTGCATATTTATTTAAGCAGAAAAAATTATTCTTTCAACAACCCTTCCTTAATTCTAATCCTTCATTATGTTTTGTTTTGTTATTTTCCTTTTGAGTGACACTGAACAGAAAACTTCTATAATTCCATCACTGTGTAAGGAAAGACAAGATATATTTTTTCTAAGCGTTGCTAAATTTATTTTATCTGCAGTCACTCAGTACAGGAAAAAAAACATTCTGTAACTCTCAGATGTGACCCCAGTCCATGACAAGCCAAACTCTCACCCTTAATTCTTTCTGAATGTTCATTTTGATTAGCTGAATTTTCTTTGGAATGGAAAAGTGATATTTAACTTTTATATTAATATTTAATTATATTTGTAGCAAATATATTATAACACCTAATAGAAGTTATAGTATAAAAACCTTGTTCTCCAGCCAATTCTTTTGCATCATATCCCCTCTATTAATTCTATGCTGTCCTAAATGAGCATGTCACACTAGATGTACCACTAATTAGCCATCGTCTTTTCACTGATGATGCATAAACATAACCAGAATATTCATCAGGGGATCCAAAATGATTGGAAACAAGCTTAACTTACTAGGGTTGGGCAAAAGATGATTCCTTCTTTCTTGCATATATAAAGCACTGTACTTCAGAGCGACCTGGGGCATTTATGCATTTTCCTTGCATCTCTACATAAGGCACAAATTAGAGCAAATGGAAATGTACAGCTTGTTATTGTGGGGTTGTACCTACCGTGTGGTTGCTTCTTTATCACACAGAGCAGCTTTTCAATGCTTTCTGAAATTCAGGATGTTTTTTATCAGCATAGCACCAGAATATTCTAAATTCAAGGCATACTTCTTGTTCTACCACGTTTTAATATTCAAACATGAACTTATGTGTGGGTGAGTCTACCATAATTTCATGCTCCTAAAGATAAGGGTGGCAACATGATGCCTGCCAGATGCTCAGAGGTCAGACTGAAAAAGAATATGAAATCACCTCTTGTTCCAGGGCTCTCTTCTAGTTCAAGTGCAAGATGGAGAAAAGCTAAGTAGGTGCCAAGCTGATTCCTGGTACTGTAAGTAAGAGGAGATGAAGATTAAAAAATATGCTCTGACTTTTGTTCTAGCAGATTATGTGAGATAGGAACCTAGAGAGAAGCTGAAGCAGGTTCAATTAATTATCAAGTTGTCTGACTCTGTGGTCACCATACACTGTCACACTAAGTGGTAGATGCTAATTTATGTATTTTGTTCTGTCTTACTAAACCTTAGAATAAATACAGGACCTCCTACTGAAGGTCTTTATTGTCTAATATTCTGTCTCTCTGACATTGGTGAATGACAAAGAATTTTCTGGAATCTTAAAATCTACTTCAAAAGCAAGAGGTGTACATACATATACATACAAATGCACACTTATCCAAGTTGTCCATCCATAACTTTTTTATCCTTCTTCCACTTTTGCTTGTGAATTTTTCCAGCTCTTCTCTTTTGATCAGGCCTAAATAATGAACCATTACAGCATGTGCAGCACTCTGTGGATCTTTTCTGACTAGTATCTTATTCTGATTTCTTCACTTCTACTTGTCTTATCAAATATATATTGAACTGACTTCGAACAGACTACTAACACCATAACCTTGCACAGCTAGAATCAGCTTCATTTTCTGGAATCATGTGACGCAGTTACTATGTGAGAAGAAAAAGAGTCAGGAAGGTTATTTACCCCAACTAGACTTACTATGACAAGTTATAAAACCTGCAAGTACCTTTGGAAGAAGTAAAAGTCCACACTTTTGTGGGGAAATGATAGAATCCAGTATTCCTATTTGGACAATTCTGTAGATGCTGGAAATCCTTGAGAGGTAGGCAATAAATAGACACAGCTTTTTTTTTTTTTTTTTTCCTTTTGTTCTAGTCTTTCCTTCCTTCTCTGGTTCCCCACAGGACTGGGGAAAAGCTTAAGTTGTTACTTAAGTTGCTCTCTTCATGACACTACAGTTGGGTGAGTGTAAATTTATCAGAGTAGTAAACATGGTATAAATGTGCTTTTATACTACTTTGGCTACTTTGTTCTGTCTGTATTACCCTTGAAAGCACAGCTGAAAAGTGTTGGGGTTTTTTTTCATTTGTTATTATAATACGAACATGAAAAAGTTGATTGTTCTCCTGAAAATAGAATAGAAATATGAAAACTATATCTTACCTATTTCAAAACTGTCTTCTCCTACAGTGAATGCTGTAGAAGCCTGCTGAAATTTGTTGTAGCGAGCTTACAAAGAGGGAATACTCAGATATAAACATTTTTAACCATTACTTAAATCTTTAGAAACACCACCTTAAATAGAATCACATGCCTTATAATTAGAAAGAAACCTTTCTTATAAATTACAGTACTATACCTTAGATTGCTATAAATTATGCATTAATATCTCTCTATTTTCAAATCCTTGAATTGGTTTGAAAGTTCTAAAGTGATATATTGCTATCAATTCTGTACCAATTACATTATACATATTTGCTATTCTTTGTTCCCTTTTTTCCCCAGAGGCTATTTCATGCAAGTGCAGAATAGGTATTTTACATTTTTCCCACCCAGTTTTTTGATAAGTGTATCTCAGTCTTTAAACCAGATGTACTTCCTTTAGATGAAAGAGCTGTATGAACTGCCTGACTAGAATTCTACCATTTTACTAAGGAGCACACTTGTCTAATGCTAACCTTGCTTTCTTTTTCAGCAAAGGCTAGATGATTTGCATATTTATGAACTATTAAGCATCTTCTATGCCATCCCCTCAGGAGGCTCAATAAAGACATGAAATTATTTCTGCCGAGGTCACATTTATTAATTTCAGTCTCTGCATAAGATTTACAATTTACTGCAACACAGGAGGGAGAAATGAAGCCAGGGTTAAAGGGGAGCATAAATTGTTAGCTTTTGCTAGTTTATATCATCCTCTCTTACCACTCTTAGTGGTTCAGGAAATTTATTTTATCTTCCTGTAATCACCTTCCTGGATGCAGTGGGTAAACAAGAAACTGCAGATAAAAGACAAAATAAACAAACATAAGGTCATGCCTTGCATACTACAATTAGTATAAAATAAACTTGAAAGCTTGATTGAAGTGACTCATTACAATACTGCTACTGCTGAAAGAGGTGGAGGGGTAGCTCATTCAAGTGCAGTGTGGGACATCCAGGGTCAGGTGGCAAACTGAACTCTCTCCATAGGCATGGAGATTCAGACCTCTGCTTATGGAAGGAAGAATCTTCTTTGACACATTCATTAGAGAAGACTAGGCTTAAAGCACATTCTGAGAAAGAAATTTGCAATGTAAAGTTTATTTTTAAGAAGTTCTGGCTGGTTTGTATTCACAAAAATCAAAGCCTAATCTGTAACTAAGGTAAAAGGATACAAATGGCACTTTCTGTGCTGTTCGCTGGGAAATTGTATTCAATGGTTTGCAAGATCTCTGTAATAATTCTGTATTTTGCATAACACAGAGGCAGGGGGTGAGAGGAGTTTTGACCTTCGATCCCTCTCCCCAAAAACACATTTTTCACATATTACAACTGACGTAAATCCCAACTTAATGGCTGTTTTGGAACTTGCTCTTTTAAAACAAACAAGCAAGCAAACAAACAAACAAAAAAAGACAAAAAAAGCTATGTGTGATCCAAGCTGCCAAGGAATAAACTCTTTCTTCTTAGATGTTCCTTCTTGAGGGGGGTTTGTTCTTGATCTGCCGTTATGATGAGATGGATAATTTGATTCACAGCCAGAGAGATCTGGAGGCTTTTATTTCACTTTTTTTTCTGAAATTCTGCATTAGTTGTGTTGTTTTTCTCAGTATAGATGCTCCACTAACATTTTAGGATTTGTTAATAGTTCTAAACTTCTTGAAAAAATAGCAGCCTTGCTATTTAATGAGAAATAAGATAATAAGAAAATTGCCATTCCATAATGGAAATACACAGACATTTGCCGAAGACTTGTTATTCCAATTACAAGGAAGGTTTTGAACACATCTTTAAAATAAGCCTTTTTGAACAGTAATCACAAACATCTGTTCTGGTTACAAGTACTCTATTTCTGCTATGAAAATAACTGTGTGCTGTCCTGAGTGACAGTAGCCTCGCCTCTACTGAATTTCTCTCTGAAGACAGGTAAAATCTCAGCTACCTCTACAATCTGTGGCCAGTAACTAAGGCAGTGTCATCTTTGCCATTCCAAATATCATTAAACGTTGAAACTAGCATGTGATTTAATCTAGTAAAATTGGAATAGACTATCCAAGAAAGTAAACTGGCAAATGGGCAACCAGTTGAACATGTTATATTTTAATTTGCAGAGACAAAAATGACAAGCAATTTATTTACATAAAACTGTACAAAAGCAAATTAAATTATGTAAATATTTCATAAATAGAGGTGGACTAGCGTTTAATACATTTTGCCATGTTTAGCATAGTTGCGTGCATAGTGACTCATAATAAACAATGATAAATTGTTCTCTGCTTCACTATCAACATCCAAGTTGCAGAACAATAGTCAATGATTAATATTACAAACACACTGAATGCAAGTGCTTTAAAATTTAGGAAAAGTTGTCTGAAAGCATACCCCAGATAGCTGGTGAATGTTGTCCTCTTCAAAGTGTTTATGCTCTTTCGGTCAGTAATACAACTTAGCTGATAGGCTTTCATTTCTATTGCTTTTTCATCTGCTTATTTTCTTAAGGAAACACTGTATATTTGTCACCAATGAAACAGAAGGAAAAATATTTCATTGTTTAACTTCCTTCCAAGTGTTTGTTGATGGCTGGATTTATGGCAAGATCTTTAACCATATTCAGGTTTTTTCTGCTTGACAACTTCTAGGGTAGCCTTTCAGGCAATCATTTCAAACCCATTAAAGTTCTTCCCCCACATAAAAATAATGTTTAACTTTTTTTCCTGAAACTCAGGCAGCAGGCCAGTCAGAAACCATATTCAATAAACCTAGTGGGTCTGAGATCTGGAATAAGCCTTAGATTTTAGACCAAAGCTATTGAACTTTCTAATACATATAAAGTTATATATTAACGCATCAATCTATAAAGGTGCCCTAATGTAAAATACATGCAAAGCTCATTTGAGTTTCCCATGGAAGGAAAGAAAAAAGATGATTTCTATACCGTACAACTAAAATGTGATGAAGGCTAAAAGCAATTTAAAAAAATTAATTGTCAATTTTCCTGGCAACATGGAGACACCTTGTTAAATAACTATCATATAGACTGATCATACTTTTCCAGGCAGCAGAATTAAAAACAACTTAAAACAATTCCAAATCCCACACAAATAGTAATAAAAAAATCCTCAAGACCTACTTAAACCACAGCCTTGTGTTAATAATGTTTAAGACTGGTCCATTAACTGAGTTTGGCAAAAGGCTTGTTTTTAAATATATTATTTATAATTTCTCAGAAAATAAACACAGGTAAATATACAGGTTCAAAAAAGTTGGGAATAGCCCCTTACCCCTCAGTGTCCAAACCCAACTACCACTTTATCATAATAATAGGTATAAAAGGCACAGTTGCATATTTTGCATTCACCCTAATTATTTTTATAGCTTTATTTGTTTATTTTTTATACAAAAGCACTCTATGGAGTGGCACCAGATTTAACCTATTTCAAATAAAGAGGAAAAATACAAACACAAAATATATTTGTATGTCATGCCAGGTCAGAAGAGTAATCAGCATATTAATAGTGGCTAGTTCCACTAGAATTACCGTGAATACTTACAGTAGATAGAATTTTTAAAAAATTATTTCACACTCATTTTAGATCTAAGGAGATGTACACAAGAAAATTATTTCATGACTGTCTTATGTGGTGCAAAAATTGGTGAGTGACTGCTGATCCATTTAATCTGAAGGTCCACTATGACCTGTATTATTAGCCTTGTAGAAAAAGTGTCTAAGAATATAAGGAACCCAGCTACCTAATTTATTTTCTTGTGTGTAATATTAAATAAAATCTTATTAAAGGAAGTTCTGTTGAACATTTGCATTATGTAATTGTGTATTCTGTTGAAACGTGCAAGAAAAATGTGTTTACATTACATAAGCATTTTTAGAAGCATTTTTAAACAGGTACTTACAGATTATACAAAGCAGTAACTGCTATACGCAGTCTCATAACAAAGTACTAGCTTGCATCTCTCCATATTACTTAAATAATTAAACATAAAAATGTTCAATCATTATTAATCTTTGATTTTAATATTTTCTTTCTAAAATGTGCCCATTCATCATGACTGCTATACACAAACTAATGTTACTTGAAGAAAGTAAACGTGAGACAGGAGAATGAAAAGGCCAGTAATGGCACAAACCCACTATATGGAGAAGTGAATTCAAAAGATAATTGTGATGAGTTGTTTTGATTTACCAAACTCTACCTTAGGCTGTTTAAGGTTATTTCTATGCCATTCTTCCAAGCGAGAAACTACCCAAAACTACACTATGACTACAGTTACTAGAGAGCCATCTAGCCATGCCTTCACGCCAGGTTCAACAGCCAGGGATCTGAATGTTTTCCCCCTCCTTGAACTGTCCTTGCTGTGTTGTTTGATTGTCACTTTTGTCTGAATGTCTGAGTTTGCTCTGTGATTATTACTACAGCATCAACTACAAAGCAATTGGTTGATGTTCTGCACGTTTTGTTGCTTTTATTGCACAAAACCCTGTTTCATTTCCTCTTCCTTTCAAGAAGTACTCACCATGATAATTGTTACAGCTATTGCATACAGCAGCTTGGACTCCTTTTGACTCATCTTGACCTCCTAGGTATCATACCACATTTTATCAGACCATTTTTTACTTATATTGAATGTTTGGAGTCTTGATATCATTTCATATTGCACGTCTCTTGGTTTTAATGCACTTGGTTTCAAGAAAGCTTTCATTATCATCATCTTTGACATAATCAAAACAGTTGATAAGCTGCAACACTGATGATCAGACTTTGCAACCATGCCTTGCAGTCTGCAAAGAAACTTTTGTGTCCCAAGTTGTAATGTTCTCTTATTACTGCATTATCCCATTGTCCACCTTTTTCCCTCTCATCAAGCATTCCCATTAACACAGCCTTCTCTTCTACTATTATTTTTTAATTTTGATCTTAAAATTTCCCTGGAACTGGCATATGCAGCATATCGTACGCAGCATGTGCTGCAATATATCATGTCATTACAAAAAAAGCATCAGTTCCTTTGGGCATTCAATTGAACCACATTGTCATCTGGGCTTGTGAACTGTGCTGCTGCGCAGAATGTAACTGAAGGTGTGTTATGAGTATATGTGACTTTTTGTGAATACATTAATTTTCTAAGTCAAGCCCCAATACATAGCAGTTCCCCTGATCCATTGTGTGATCTTTGGCCTTTTTGTTATTACAATCTTCCCAGCTAAATGTTAGTCTTGCCCAAAATAATGATTTCAACAGTTTATCATTGCTATCCTATGGTATAAGTGTTAGTAATTGTGTTTACATTGAAATAATCGTTACAGAGAACGCGAGAGAAAGAGACAAAGCAAGACACGTTTGTTCAATGGATAAAACAGAACCAGAGTTCATGAATCACAGGAAAGGATGCCATGTTTTTGACTGCAGTCTCAGGCTGAACGTATTTCTGTTGCTTCCAGCCTCAGATGAGAGGTGAGAATATTAAAGCTGTGGTCTTCACAAAGTGCCTATTAATGATTATTCCTTTATATTTATCCTATATCTTTATGGTTTCTGAAGGATTGTCCCTGATGGGGATCAGCAATATTCAGATGGTATGTTTTGAATACATTTTCCCTGACCTGTTATCCTCAACAAGCCAGATGACAAACAAACAAAATGAGTGGCTTAATTCATGCTTTTGCAAAGGGGAAACAACAGTGTGTTGTGTTCTTTTTAATCAAGCTTGCTACTATGGGAGGAACTTGCAACCATAGATCTAGGAAAATAAAAACCAGCAAGGGGGAATTAGACATGCAAGTAACAACAATGTTTTCTACATTGTACAGTATAGTCAGGCAGACAGTATAATTACATGCCTGCTATGGAGGCAGAAGTGGCAGGCAGATCTTTTGTCTCTTTGGTGGCCCCCTCTTTTTTTGTTTTGCATTTTTTCTTAAAATTGTTGTGATTTTAAGACTTTTGCCCCATTTCTTTCTTATATTATGAAAGAACTTTGTTGCTGCTTTTTAGCCTACAGGTAAACTTCTCTTCTAGTTAGAGTATTGACAGGAGATGGCTTGTATTCCCCTGTCTGTGTAAGGGGGATATCCTCTGGATTGCCTTCTTCATTTTTGCTGAAACTAGCTGCACTGAAGGTCTCATAGGATGAGGTCAACTTTTTGTTAAGGAGGTTTCTGTTGCGATCACCCATGAGGGAGGCTTCTCCATTGGCCAGCTTTTCCTGACTGCCCCGTTCATCGACAGGCATGAAAGTGGAGAGTTTTGGCTGGCTCTTCTGCTTCCTCTCCGGAGAAGTGCGGACTGGCATCCAGCAGGAGTCTGAGTGGCCATATTCATCACATTCTCGGGTGCACTTCCCTGTTAGGGCTACATCTGGTAGAGGCCGTGAATCTGAAAATAAAAGAGAGATGTCTTTAAAACTTAATATTACAGTGACTTTCATTGAAATTGAGAATCCTTAAATTCACAAAAGGTATTTTTAAAGGTCTTGGTAGGAATGTTGCAATAATTCCCTCAGTAATAATTTTTTCACATTGCATGTGCCCAGAGGCAACAAGCAGATCTGTACAATTATTCTCAACCTTAATAATTTTTAAAAAAGGCTATTAATCCTCTTTCTGTGGATCTGTAAATCAATTCCAGAAACATTTGGCATTAGGTACTGAATTAATTTTGATGTTTGAAAGAGTCAAACAAGCACTTAATGCAATAAATGCAATACTGCCAATTTTCTTAAAATTGTTAAAAATACCTTTCCTTGAATTTTTTTTGTAGTGAATACTCTGAACTTATGTGAAAGGATCCGGAGACCCTGCACATACTTACAAACATACTTAATGCTCTGCAAATGATCAGATTTGTTATTGACAAAGGGACTGAATTTTCATATGATGTAAATCTCTGCTTATATTTCTGAGGAAATACAAGGGCACTTGTTAGTCCACAATATGTTACATAAGTTGCACAGTCAGTAATTGCAGAAGCATACAGAACCTCTGCTATGGGTTATAAACTTTATCAATCGTACAAATACAGCCATTCTGTGTGTATATGTGCATGGTAGGGCATGGGATGAATCTGAGTTCTGCCTAAAGAGAAACATTTTATATGTGACTTGCTATGTTAGAAGGTGTCCCATCCCAGATCACTATATCTAAGTTATTTGTACTTGTAAGAGCTTTCACTGAAAACCAGCTAAGTTCACGGGCCTGTAGGATTGACTCCTATCTGTTTGCAATGCAGGCATATTTAATATTTGTATTTTGACACTTGCATAGAACTGAATTTAAGAGCTACCTCAACTATTTTAAGGAATGGGTAAGATTCTGAAATCTTGCTTTTATTCATTTATAGTATACTTTATGGTCTAAAGTATTACTGAAACTGCCTAAAAAGTAACAACATGATATTCAAACAAAGTCGACAAAGGACATAAATAAAAAAATTAAATTTTCAAGTGTGCTTGATATGACTTTCATGCGATATGACTTATTTGATGAAATATTTAGGTTTGTTTTATAAAAAAATCAATTATCATAAGAGGGAGCAAGGAATTTCAACATGGAAACATAATCAGGTACTTCATATGGGCTGTGACATCTTTCTGCCTTCCCATTACAACACCAAAGTTCTTGTGAACAGTAATTTTTGCCTGTAATAACATGTGCCTTATAAAAACTCCTCCACAGGCCTGTTCAGGCTTCAATCTGTTACTTCTATTTTGCCTATTTTTCTTTGATTTTGGCTGATAGAATACTTTCTTAAACAATGACAATTCCGACTGTGAATTTTTTACAAATTGATAAAAAAACCAGTGCTGAAGATAAAAAATAGCCCCACCAACCAAACAAAAACCCCCCAAAACCAAAAATCTTTCATTCTTCCAGAATAAAGCATGTTAATTTAAAATATTTACAACAGGTTCTTGCAGAGAAAGCATATTCCATGTCAACATCTGTGGATTTAATCCTGATAGAATTGCAAAAGCTCTTGAAAGTCAGATTTATCTTCATCGTGTCCTGATTTTTTTCAGGCATTTAAAAACTAATTTAATAAGTAATTTGTTGCATTATTGTAAAGAGTGTGTACACTAGTTGTTGCTGACAAGTGTCAATGTTTTATAGAATCTACTGTATGTATTCTGAATGCTGTATAAAATTTCATATTTCAATGAAATATCACTGATTTTAATGAGGAAACAGCCCTGGTGTCTAGATAACTGAGTAACACAGTAGCTAGGATGTGTAAGGCTGGGAGGAGGGAACTAAGTGATTTTTTCTTTTTTAAATTCTTCCCCCAATTTATTTTTAAGGCTTTTGCCCTTAGACACAATTCGCACTCTTTTTCCCACGGAAGAATGCAATACTGTGAAAACTTATCAGCCTATCAGTTTTCAGAAGATTGTGTTCTGCAAACATACACAGAATATGGGAGTGGTAACAGGAAAATCCTCTGTTTGTCAGCTAAATCAGCATTATTCTGACTCTCCCTAATGATAACAAGCATAATTAACTGCTCAGCTGCCCTGATGTGCTTTGATTTTTAAGCAGAATTTTTTATATTTTTACAACAGAGCCAATTCCCTTAAATCTCCATGAACTATTGAAACCAGCACCTTATTTCCAAAATAAAGTCCATTAAACATTATGCTTGCTTCAAATATTTTAATTATTAATCTGATATAATAATAGCAACTGCTGATCAAGTCAATATGTCTGATCTTTATTTAAAACATAGATATCTATGTTTATTGAAAAGAATTTCTTTTTTCGTTGTTTGATTTTGGGATTTTTTCAGATTGAAACAATTAGCATCTCATTATACCTGATGGAGTCTTTTTAGCTCAAACAAATTTTGAGTCGGCAATAAATGGCTTCATAAAAATCCTTCCCTTGTGGGTGGTCTTTGAATCCTGCACTTGAAAATGTACCATTTTGCATTGTAGTGCTTCTCCTATTCACTTCTGGCCAAATACTGGAATTCCTTATTATAGAGCATGGGGACTTACTGTACAATTCAGCCTTATAGTTCTGTTTTAAGAAGCAAAAACCTCCAATTCAGTGTGTTGCTGAGTTGCCCTGTTGGCTTATGTGAGAAACTTCACACCCACAGAAGAACTCTGAGAGACACTGGAAGAACAATAGTAGCCCAAATAATACCCTGACAGACTACTCCTAGGCCCACCATAGAGCCATTAGGCCCTCAAAGGTCCATCTGTCCAGGCCCAGAGGAACACAGGGATGTATAGTAGCAGTTAGGAACTCAAAGATTCAGGAGGATAAATCACCTTTCTGTGTAATGGAGATTGCTGTCTATGTATGTAAAGCACATTTTAAGATATGGGGAAAAGGAATTTGGGATAGCAAAGAACTTAGATAATGCTTAGGGGAGAAACCAATGGGAAGACAAGTGAGGAGTTTAGGTGATAGTGGAGGAATAGAAATATAATGGGATAAAAGGGCCAGTCACATGTGAATAGTTTGCTGGCTAATAAGTTTGCCTGGTTAAGTTCTGTGCCTGATGAACACCATCTGCCCTATCTTCTTATTAAATTTTTCTAACTCTTTCCTGGGAATGGGCTCTCTACTATGAGTGCATGTATAGATATGGGCTTGTTCACTCTTACTAGTGGTCTTTCATCCTGCCCAGTCAGAGAAGATGACAGAATGAGGCCACTGGTGTTGTTTGTGTTTGTGGGAGGGCTTTGAGTGTCTGTGACCCATGTGGACAACCCGGTATATATTTGGTGTATGTGTGTGCTCTGTGGATGTGCCTACTGGGAATATATTTTCATCTTTGCTGCTGTTTGGACTTGGGGGTATGGAACAGCAGCAGCAGCCTCATCTCCCTTGGGCTGTCAAACCCAGTGTCATATATTTTTCTCTCAAACACCTTCAATTAATATTTGACACTTACAGTTAATACAGCTTTCTACTCCATTGCTTTCTTATATCTGTTCTTAGAGCTTGAATCAGTACAGGATTTAAGTACAGATTTAATCTAACATGGTTTGAAACATGTTGCATTTTAATTGCTCCTCTGTTTAAAAGACTGACATACCTAAAATAGTTGGTTAAGGGAAAATGAAGTGCTTTCTATACTTTGTACTTGATAATAATGATTTAACCTCTAATTTGGATAAACTGCCACACCACTTTAGCTACAGAGTAAGTAACTGCATTTTTGCTAATTCACTGAAACTGATCAACCCTCTTTTGCAGAGTAGGGACTCTATGTTTGGCATTTTAAACTACCTAGTCCATGAAGTTTTGAACAATTTTTAAATTTGAAAATAAAAATAAACTTACTCATGTTCTCTGGTATAATTTGCTTTGAAACATAGCTATCTCTAAGCAAAATGCTTTTTTTAAGTGCTTCTCAGTTTAAAAGTTAAACACTTCAGTAGTGACCCCACTGAGAGCTGACAAGTCTAATGAAATATGACACAGCAAAGAATTTGTCAGCAGAATTGGCAAATTATCAAGGAACGGCACAACAGCTTCCTAGTTCAGTTACATATCTGGAAACCAAGTTAAATTTGTGCTTAAAATGCTCCTTATTAACCAGAAAAATTTATCATGATGTTAATTAGTGAGAAAGAAATGTGATATCTTTTGTGATATAGAAATCTGTAGATTTGGGACTAGGTTCTAAGAGTTTATATAGACTAGTCAAATTCAACCTTTTATCTGAACAAAAAGATTGTCAGAAGATGTCATCAAAAGGTATCCTCTTAGTTATTTTCAAACACGTCTCCTCATGGTATCTCTGGATCAGAACTAGGTATTGCTTGACACAACCATTGTAAACCCACTTCCTAAAATGCAGATATTTAGAAAAAAATTTAGGTATACATGTAAATGGAGACTTCAAAAATTAATACTTTTAACACAGATTTCCCTTGCCGCTGCTCAGACTTCTGCTCAGGAGAAAACAGGAAAACACCAATTTAAAGGGCCTTAAAAACTACTTTCTCATTGTGTCTGATAGAAGCTTCCACCACAAATCTTTAAGTTATCTGATAAAAGCTAAATATTTTTTAAATTTCAGTAGCTATTCATCCAAAATTCCTTAAACATTTGCAGCTAATTTCTGAGACAGTGATATGTTTTATGTTTTCCATTAAACTTTGTACAAAAGAATGTAAGTGATTGGAGATATTTATATGTATGCTAATGTTTCTGTTGATTGTAGCTGGCTGTTCCCTTAGGGCTGGTAGGGTCACTTATTAACAAAAAAGGAAGGCACCTACCACTGCAGGGTGGGCAGGGGAAAGCTGATATTCTAACTCCAGTTTAATGACAAAGAAATGAATTCCAATATTCCAACCAAGCAGTGTTTCACTATTTTCTCTCCTCCATTCCTAATCAAAAGAGGTTAATCTATTTCATCAAGGACATAAACAGTATTATGAACTTAGTAGCCAAAAAGTACACCTGAGGGTTGGAACTAGAAGATTTTCAATATCCCTTCCAACCCTATCCATTCTATGACTCTACATGTTTCAAGTTGTATGCTTTTCTTTTACATGCACATTTCAGAAATATAGTCAAGAATGCACACTCTGGCTCCACTCTGCACATTTTTTAACAACCATTCTTGTACAATATATTTTATAGACACACAGTATTATCATCTAGTTATAACACGGTCCTAGCACAGATACTGGAGAGGAGAAAATGTAAAGAACTTTTCACTTTTTCATTTTTGTAAACCACACACAAAGCTGATGGTAACATCAGACTTAATATGTACTTAAGCTGCCAAAAGTTCTGTTCCAGTTGCCCCTGGAGATGGAAAACCTTCCAAATCAATACTGACACCATATCTAGATACAATAATTTGAACATTTGAAGAAAGAGAAAGCATTCCTAGCTGTAAGTCTTTCTCTTGAAGGAGTACAAAACCACAGTAGCCATAGAGTACTACAGCAGCACAACAGTACTTCTGTAAGCCATGCAGGATCTTAGGAGTCATTGCAAGATGAGTTCTAAATAGCATCTATGACAAATCAATGACTACATGCAGATTTTGCTTTCCACATTGACAGGCCCATAATATCCCTGTATGGTTCCATTTATTGAGGACCTATAAAAAGTGCATGTGGACTAGTTCCAGCTACTGCGAGAAAAGAAAAAAGAATAGGAACAGTTACATAGTAAAGAAAGAGACTGTGGTTTGAATGAGACCTATTTTTTCTGCATTCTGTACACAAATGCGTTACATTCAGAGAGCCATCCAAAATTCAAGTGAAACACCATTATATGATTAAAGTGGAGTACATTTGCATGGCTTTTATATTAAAAGCCATGCCTGTTTTATGAGCTGTGTGAACAGGGTCACAATAGAGCTCTTAAAGCATAACAAGTATTGACTACATGATCAGGGAACAATAAGGCAGAAAACAGCTGAGAGAGTACTTATTGTGGAAAATCACTGTTTCAGAGGGAAAAAGAAAGCTAGTGTACAGGGATACACAGCTACAACAGTACTGTTGTTGAAATTCTTGCCTCCTAATTGCAGTAATTCAGGAACTGCACCCCAGTTTGTGCTGTGGCATATTCTGACATGCCAAGACACTATAAAAATACTTAAACATATTTGAAAGCATCAGCGTCTTTTCTCTGTACCCTAGGCTAAATACAGTTAAACAGCAATTGAACATATCTCAAGAAGCGTTTAGTGCCCCAAGCCTTGGACTGCTGTCATTCTGAATGTGGCATTATCGTGTACTGCAGTGACAGTTCATGCCATCTCTAAAACAGTCCCACTGACTAGTCAAACACAAATCCACTGCTTGAGATATGCCAGCTGCTCTGAAGCAATGAATATATTGATTACTTTCAGACTAGAATAATTTCATGTATATCATGCCTAATTCTAAAATTCTTTTCAGTGCTTAAGAAAATACTTGAGAGTACAGAATGGTTTTATGTATATTGATGGAATGATTAATATTGTGAGACAAGGTATGACAGAATTATATAAAATACTTAATTCTGAAAATTTGAATTTGTTTTTGTGCTAAGGAAAAGGAATATAGAATGAAAGTGAGAATTTTCAATACTTTACTTGAAAAATAGCAGACAATAGTCCCTCTTAAATAATCCCTAAAACCAGCAAGACTCACTGCTGTGATGTATCCAAAGTCCCAATACTTAGCAGTTTCAAGAGAGATCAGAGTGATATGTTAAAGGAAACATATGCTTCTAAATAGTCCTTTACAACTAAAACTAATAAAAATAAACAAAGCAAGCAATGTCATCGGAAAATAGAAGCAGTTAAATGATTCTTTGATATTTGCAAAAATTTCATGCTAGATGAATGAAAGTGAATTACTGAGGGGAGAAAGCAGATATGGGAGAAAACAGCACTGTTAATGCACCTAAAAGGTAAGAAAAAAACCCACAAGAGTGGAAACAATCTGTTTTGCAAGCCCATAGTAAAAAACACCAAAAATAATGGCTCGATTGCAACAATGACAAATCAGGTTTGAAATAAGAAACATTTTTGAGGATGAACGAAGTAGTAATAGAAAGTTACAGAATCTGGGATGAGTTTTACAAATATCTAGAAAAAAAATGTCCCAGGATAACATAAACGTAGCTAATCATACCTTGGGAAAGAAAGGATGCACTAAATGACCTCTAAAGTTTCCCTCCAGCTCTACAGTTCTGTTAATGTGATTGCTAACTCTCATGTACTTTGGCCTCAATCCAATTCCTAACTACTTCTTTGTTGAAATTCTTGACTTATTCAGTAATAAATCAACCTCAGACAGTGGGCCTCAGTTCAATCAAAAATCCATTTTACAATCCTCCTTAAAATTTTATGGTAATAAAATTACAAGCAAAACCCCGAAATAGTTGGAAGACTTAAGTCAAGTGTTAATCAAAGGAATACAGAAATATAAAGCCTGCAATGATAAAAACACACTGCCCGCTCTCAGGTTCCAAAATGACAATTAAACATTTATATCTTGTTTCCTTAGAAAAAACTCATCCATCCTATTTTACAATTAGTTCTTCACAAAGTTAAAGGATGAATATTGTTTCTCTCTGTAGTGGTGCAAAATGCCTCTGAAGTCCATTAAACCTGAAACCGATGTAAGAATCAAAATTTCACGAGTTTTTACATCTTATATGATATTTTTGTTTTGCTTCCCTTGAATATTTTCTGTGTTTTAGGGAGGAACAGTCAAATATCATTATTACATCAGTCAAATAGAAGCTAAAGAAT
The DNA here is from genome assembly GCA_013400955.1 of Drymodes brunneopygia. Lineage (NCBI taxonomy): Eukaryota > Metazoa > Chordata > Aves > Passeriformes > Petroicidae > Drymodes > Drymodes brunneopygia. The sequence goes on along the minus strand of VZTZ01008483.1, from coordinate 60,706 downwards.
GCATAAAGTTTTGATGGGGTTTTTTATACTTATTAAACATACTACACCAGTCTGTATAGCTACTTAAAATGACTCAGACATGTAACCAAAGAAATATCATGCAAGTAATAAAGAAGTATTACCCAAGCAATAATATTTCTGACTGAGATTCCACATAGTCATAGTTGTTTCTATCATAGTTACCTCCACTAGGTTAAGGTATCATATTCTTTAACTGTTCCACTAATTATGGAATAAATTGAGAAAAAAATTCTTACATAAATTAGTGATTATACCAGTTCAATAACATTTCATCTGTGTTCTTCAAGGAATCACCAGTATTTCACAACTAACTTAAAGACAGTTTATATTGATGCCTTTTTCCTGGTCTTAGGAGATAAAAGCTCAGACACAGTTAGAGGGTTTTGGGTCATTTACCTTGGTATTTTAATAGAATCCCATTCGATGCATTGCTTCACCGAGGTGACACGTGTTGCAGTGTCCTTCCACCCCCCCAATCAAGCGTACAATTAAAGACCTTACACATTAGCATATCTAACAAGAGGGCCCAATAAGGGGGCTGGGGTGGGCTAACTTCTAGTTTACAGAATCTGTCCTGCTAGGGGACCTTGAGTGCTTACGGCAATAGAATGTTTGGTCTTCTAACTCTACAGTTTCTGGGGTGTTTGGTCTCCCGGCCTACTGGACACCAAGAAACCAGGCTAAGTTATCACACCTAAAGCATCACCAATATGCATGCTAATACTTGTGGATATAGAGAACAGTGTAAAAAGTATTTAGGAGAAAAAGCAAAAAATCTTTCAGGCATCAATATTACAAACAGATCTATGGGTTTGGGGTTTTTTTTTATACTAAAAATAACATACTCGTACTCTTATGGGCCAAATTCATATTGATCTGATGCTTATCAGTAGAAGACAATAACATAAATTGTTACAACATTGTGGTTAAGAGAAATTCAGCAGGCTTAATTCTAGACAAATAGTAGTTTGATTTCATTATAAGATAGGAAAGGCCAGTAGAAACACAAAGTTTTCACTAGTTGAAGTTGTATTCATCCTGTAGTTCAGAGTGTATTTATTTCATTTTCTTTCACAAAACCAATTGCATATATATAATGAGAATTAAATATCAGCTTATGGGATACAAGTGGTGAGTACCATACTAAGTACACCATGCTAAACCTAAATTCCCCAGATTTTAATTTTCTAGAATTAAATGTAATTTCTGCAAGACTTCTTGTAATCCTGTTAAATCCTTTGATAGCCTGATTTACTTCTATCACTGAAACGGCAACATATCCTTCAGAAAAGCAGAATTTACTGTGGCTTCCTGAAGTAGCATAGACATTAAGATGTAGGAAACATTTAAGCCGTCTAATTGTTCTGCCAATCTAATGCTAAGGTATTAATCTGTCACTGTGTCAAATTACATACCTTTATTTTTTTCAGCAAAATGTGTCAGTGCTTAACAAACTCTGGGCTGAAACAATTTATGGAGCAATTAGAATGTCAGCTCTCCTACAGATAACTTAAGAAAATCTGAATTGAGGCTCAAAAGTCACCATAACTTCCTTGATATTCCTGCCAAAGTGATGGGACTTTGGAAGCCAGAGGTTTAAGGGAATCGGGTAGCTAGCAGGCATTAATAGCTCACCTCACCTGTTCCTCCCTTTTATTTTATTTTCTGTTGATAAGGATTTAATAATGTATTTTCACATCAGGAATGGACACCAGGTAGGAAAACAAGTGCTCTTGCCATAGAAGATAAAAACAACATGACTTCCCCTCATCTCCCTTCAATTTATGCCCATCTCATTCAACAGACAACTTATATTTGGAGATACTCCAAATAATATCTTCTAAGGGATACCAATGAATGCAGAATTGCTTCCATTTAGAAACTTAAAAGATGGGCCCAAAAGATGTCCAATGTCATTTGATCATGATATCTCACAAACATCTTCAAGGATAGACAGAACTGATTATGAAATTTGAATACAAAGAAAAAGTCAGTGACATGGAGTTTCAGGCTCTTTTGTAAGACTGATATTTGTTGGAGCACTATAAAAGTGCATTATATATGGCTAAGGTTTAGGTTCAAATGGTAACTGACTAAAAAAATAAGCCCCCACTAGCACATAGCTAGTTAATTGTCACAAGGAGTGGTGGAATAAAATCAATAAACAGAAAAACTGAACCACTTGTGCTTGCCGACAAGAACTCAAGCTAAAGTAATATTCTGTTTGAAGGCTGCTATATTTAAGAATTGGCTTTAAGTGAAAATACTGACTTTTTTTCTTTCATATCTTTCTGTGAGTTACCTTTTCTTACAAAATTGTCCTGCGACACAAAATATTAACTTGAACTGATTATATTGATAGTACCACTGCATTTGTGAAAATGAAATGCTTCATACTGTTCTACTTTGTACAGAGAAACATTGCTGGATTCTGGATTGTATTTTATACCTGCATACACAAAATAAAATACTATAGAGTAACATATATTAAATAGTAGTACTGCTTTCATAAAAAGGGAATTACTCAGGTAACTCGAAGGTTAAACTTGTAAGTGTAAAATGAGCTGAAGCTCTGTTAATTTATATTATGTTATTTTCAAGTAGGGGAAAGAACAAAGTTGTCCATGCCCTGCATGCAAATGATCACCAGAGCTCAGCATGAAGCAGAAACAAATAACTTGTGACTACTTGTCTTTTTAGCAGCTGTCAAGAGAAAGTAATATTGTAAGAAGAAATATAGCATGTGAAGGATTCATTTAACCTTTTGTGTCACATGTAGGAAACTTTATCCCAAACAATGGAAAAAATATGCACTTATCTGTTCATGTCATATATGTTTCTCTCACAAATACACATATAAATTTGTAATTTTACTTAATGATATTAGAAGATCTGGGATATAGAACCAAATTTAATTCAATGCAGTGAATTGAAAAGTATAAAGAATGCATTTTCATGTCTTAAACAGAAATTCTACATCACAAAAGACTGAAATGAATGTTAAAAACAGAAATTAAAAAAATTGTATTAATTCACATTTTTCCTTTCTGTGTAAGTATACTTCAGAAGAAATGGACTAAATTTTATAAAATATATCGTTCATCCTCATTAATTATGAAGCATAACAGAAATATAGAATCATACAACCTAGCCATAAATTATATTACTTCCAGTTGTTACTAGGAAAGAAAATTATTTACTGATTAACTAGGTACAGAGTTTTATCTTTTATTCCATGTCAGTGGCATAAGCCTTCTCTTTGGAGAAATTATTTTGGGACCTTGAGTCTTTCCTAAGAAGTAGTAAAATCTACCCTGGAATTACAGAATAGTAGGATGATAGAATATTTTGAGTGGAAGGAATCCACAGTGTGCATTGAAGTCCAACTCCTAGCCCTGCACAGGACACCACACTATGAGAACATTTTCTAAATATTTCCTGAACTCTGGCAGGTTTAGGACCATGACCACTTCCCTGGGGAGCCTATTCCAGTGCTCAAACACCCATTGGGTGACGAACTTTTTCTGATATTCAACCTAAACCTCCCCTGACACAACTTCAGGTAACTCCCTCGGGTCCTGTCACTGATCATCACTTGCCCTCACGAGGAAGTTGTAGACTACTTTGAGGTTTCCCCTCAGTCTCCTCCAGGCTGAACAGACCAAGGGACCTCAGTGGCTCATTGTATGGTGTCTTCACCATCTAGACCTCTAGACCCTTCAGCATCTTCATAGCCATCTTTTGGATAGGGTCTTGTAGCTTTATATCTTTCTTATTCTGTGGCACCCAAAACTGCACACAACATTCAAGGTGAGGCTGCCCCAGTGCAGAGCAGAGCAGGAAAATTCCCTCCCTTGCCTGGCTGGTCATTCCACGCCTGATGGCCCCCAGGACACGCCCTCCAGGCTGCCAGGACTTATATTCAACTTTTCATGGACCAGGACCTCCAGGTCCCTTTCTGCTACACTGTTTTCCAGCATCTCATTCCCCAGTCTGTACATACATCCAGGGTTACCCCATCCCAGGTGCAAAATCCAGCTGTAGTTCATGGCTGGTGATTGCCCAGGTCTCTGATTTGTCAAGGTCTCTCTGCAGAGCCTCCCTGCCTTTGAGGGAGTCAACAGCTCCTCCCAGCTTTGCATCATCTGTAAACTTGCTCAGTCCCTTCCAGTCCTGTGTCCAAGTCCTTTATGATGATATTGAGGAGCTCAGAGCTGAGGATGGAGCCCTGTGATACCTCAGTAGTGACAGGTCACCACTCTGATGTCACCCCATTCACTGCAACCCTTTGTGCCTGCCCTGTGAGCCAGCTGCTCACCCATCACATGATGTATTTGTACAGCTGTGTGCTGGAACTTTTGTCCAGGAGGGCACTGTGAGAGACAGTNCTCTGCAGAGCCTCCCTGCCTTTGAGGGAGTCAACAGCTCCTCCCAGCTTTGCATCATCTGTAAACTTGCTCAGTCCCTTCCAGTCCTGTGTCCAAGTCCTTTATGATGATATTGAGGAGCTCAGAGCTGAGGATGGAGCCCTGTGATACCTCAGTAGTGACAGGTCACCACTCTGATGTCACCCCATTCACTGCAACCCTTTGTGCCTGCCCTGTGAGCCAGCTGCTCACCCATCACATGATGTATTTGTACAGCTGTGTGCTGGAACTTTTGTCCAGGAGGGCACTGTGAGAGACAGTATGGAAAACTTTACTGAAATCCAAAAAAATTACATCAACTGGTTTCCCTTGATCAATTAGATGGCTAATATTTTTGTAAAAGGAAATTAAGTTTTACAAGCAGGATTTGCCCTCATGAAGCCATGCTGGCTTGACTGATGACTGCATTGTCCTTCAGGTTTTTTTTAATATCTCACACAATTAATTCCTCTAAATTTGTATTTCTGTTATAAGTACTGATGATTTCTTATTGAGATTTTGCAGGGAAGAGGGAGTTTTGGGAGTCTGTTTTTTTTACTGTTGATGTTGCTTTTATAGTAAGTATGTGGAAGAGTCTTCACAGCTCAAAAAATGAAGAGACAAATACAGAAGGATAATGAATCTCTCAGTGTGATTTATGTCCTGCTCAAAGGGATTTTTTCCATTAATTTTTTTATTGATTTTTCAGCTGTGTCTGCAGATTACAGTGAATTAATTGCAAACATCAGCTCAGAATTTTTCCATATTTATGACAGATTCATCTGGGTTACAGTCCATTAGTAATTAAGTATTAAGCACACCACTAATTCCTCTTGAGCACATATAGCCGAAAGACTGTAATCCTACACATGAATCACAGAGATGTCATATGAAAAGAGGTTAGAGTATCAGTGCTTATCTCACTATGGAATGAAACAGGATAATAATTTTTTTCTAACAATAGAAAGTATAGATGCAGTTTGAATGAAACAAAACAGAGGAAAAAGTCAAGCGTTACTTGCAAAGGCTAAGCTTGTCAGAAACAGCAGTGACAATCCTTCTCGTCAGAGGTAGAATTTAAGAGAGACTGCAGTGTGTATCATAGTTATTTGACCATAATTATTAGACAGTTTTTCATTCATTCAACAGTTATAGGTGGTAAAGAAATAGAGCTTTTACTTGACTAATAGAACTGTGGACTGATGAATGTTAAATGCAAGACTGGACTTGAACAGGGGTATCTAAGAGTATGAGTCAGGAGCTCTCTCCCATCCGTGTGACGAAGGTACTGGGCTTCAGTTGACTACGTAACATTATCTTCAAATTTACTAAGTCATTTAGTTGAGTTGAGTATACTCTGCAAGATTTCTTGAGATATTCCTCCAAATTTTGTGAAATATTTCCCAGCCCCAAAGTAAAAATAAAATAATTTTTGTCAGAAGTAACTGACATTGGAAGTACTTTTTTAATGAATCAATTCTCTTTTTCGTTTAAGAATGTTTAATATTGCAATCTATCTCCTCTTATGTTGTGCAGCACAATATTAAAATTAGTCAGTATACTTTTGTTTAATGTGGCTGCCAAAGCATACACCATACCGATAAAATTGTAAATCTCAGGAAATATTCCATTGTTCCTCTGCTTGTGACATCTCCAGATTTCTTAAGTGCAGTGTATATACTTTGGGCTACTGCTTCAGAGTTAACATCTACTTTTTCCAGAATAAATCAGATATTTTCCAGCTTATTCCATTCATTTGAATATCAAGAAGTTTTGTGAATTATTAGTTTATGCTTTCACTCAGACTTCAGTAAAAATGACAAGCTTGCTTCACCGGCAATGCATGACTAAATTCTTGACAATAGGTAGAAAAAAACCCCTAATTATATCTGTTAGGATAGCATAAAACTTAGCCAAGCAAAACATATTAACAGTGAGGTTAAATTATCTTCTTTTTAAGAGTACATATACAACCAAAAAAATTTAAATTAGTGTTTTAAATGGATTGAATGGAGGAGAGGAAAACAAAAAACAATCCTCTTGATTCTCAGTGTGAATCCACAGAGTAATTTCTCCTAATCTATCCATTATTAATTGGAGTTGTCATAATCAGTAAGCAGCTGCTGGACTGTTTTGAAAAGCGAAAGAAGACAAAAAACACCAGTGGTTAAAGGGTCAAATATAGTAGCTGGACAGACCATAAAGTAGAAGATGAAAAAAATATGAAATCTGTAGATTTCATCTGACTTGAAGGGCAACTACTGTTAAAACCAATAAAGTAATGTGGTATTTTGACAATGATTATTTCAGACAAATTTTTAATAAACGGTTAATTTACTTTTATTAAATGGTTAATTCCCACTATTGCCCCCATGATATACCATAGCTAGGCTGTATGGTGCAGACTTTTTGCAGGCATTTTCCTTTCAGGTCATTCTGAATATGATTTCCTGACAGAAAATATTTAGTAGTAAATTGTTCTCTCTGCAGCATTTTAGTCTCTGGCTCCTTTCTGAGATCATAATAGAGGTGTCAGTTGGGATTGTGGTTCTTGTGAATGTAAAGCATTGTGCATTGAAGTATAACTAATTTATTAGTGTAATAGATTCCATATTGGCTGGTACAATTGTTTTCTACTATGAAGCTGCAACTTCAGCCAAAGAAATGTGTACCGAAATATCAATCAGCTGAACCACATTTACTGTCAGATGAGGGAATTATTTCAGAATTATTCAAAGAGTATGGCATGCTCCTACCAGAGCTGAATGAAGTCCTACCAGTAACTGCACATCACACTTGGATATTTCATGGACCCTGTACAGGAATGAGCAGCAGAGAGAGCTGATGAGCACATTTCATGCGCTTTTGTAAAGAAAGCATTTCTGACAGTGATCCATTACATTAGGTCTAGACAGAGCATAGAAGATAAACCCACAGTCCACAGTGGTGGACCAGTGATTAGTTTATGAAACTTACAATTCAAGATAATGAACTTAAATGGATTGGTAAAGCATTTGCTATATTTATATATATATCTATTCTATTTTAAATCAGAGATGAGTGGCTACCTAGCTAAAAGTGAAAATGATCTGTTTACTTTTAAGTAATGCAGATAGAAATCAAATGGAAAAACTAATGTGTTCTCAAAATATTTTGACAAAAAATACTTTTCAGCATTAAAATTAATATTGATTTTATTCTCCTCTTTCTGTGAAGGTATTTTGAGACTCTTATTTTTTATTAGACTATTTATGTATACTGTCAGAACTCTTTCCTGCCAGGTGTGTGAAAACTCACTATATATGTAACAGTGCAATAAACAACTGAACAAACTCTCAGTGCATGCTTTACCCTACCAGACACATGAATTGCAATTACATATATCTTGAGTGTTGCTATACTTATTTTGTTTTGCTGCAAAAGTATTTTGTAGAGTTTTCTCTGTTTCTATTTACTGATGCTTTTAGTCACTGAAAGTAGAGGAGGTACAGAAAGAGGTCAAAATTGACAGCAAAACTGAATCAGGGCTTCTCATGCCAATGAAATGATGAAAACCAGCACTGTTCTTACAGCAACAATAATGAATATAAATAGACGGAGCTCTGAACAGCTACTGGGAGAAAGAGGATAAGGCATCCATTTCAGGAAAAAATCTTTTCCTGCCATCACAGATAGCTTTGTGAACTGGATAAATTAGGATGCCCTTTAAACAATTTTCATGCTTCAAGAAATGTCTGTGAGAGACAGATCTTCCTTATTTTCCTTTAAGGAATCAGACTTAATAGGTTGAATTTTACTTGTATTCTCTAAACTTCTATTTCTCATGTCAATCATTCCTGGACAAAATCTGTTATCTCATCTTTGACAAATTTCAATACTTAATATTAATGCTTCTTTCCCTCCCTGGATTTATTGTATCAAGAATGCATATCCCTATATCTGTACAGATTACATTATCAGAGTGCAAGTACCATCTAAATAATTGTCGCTAAAGATTTGTCCAACACGTTTTTCTGTTTAAAATTAAGTCTGTAAGTAAATGTGTAAATCTACACCAAAGTAATTAAATGGAATAGCTTTATCTATCTGATTTTCTTCGGTAAAAAATGCTGGACACTATATTTAAAGAAAGATCAAAAAAGCAAGTTTCTTTGCTTTTTTGACTGATAGCATCTACTAAACCCACAAGATTAAAAGTCATTGAATAGATGCCATATAATTTAAGGAAATTAGAACATTTTTGTCTGTCACTAAGTGATTCTACAGACCTAATGTATTTTATACCACATCTGTTTGAAACTCAGCAGAGAAATATCTTGCCTCCCATTGAAACTATTTGATTATAATTATATCTTTTTCTGGAAAAAATAAAATAAAATTTTTCATGATATTTATGAAAGCCATCATGCTATAAGAGAACAATTCTTCTGGTTAATTTACAATAATTTTATTCATAAGGAGATCTTAATCTGAATTAAGATTTACAGACATATTTTAGATTTCAAATTTCAAGAGACAGAACTGATGGAAAAGGAAGAAAGAGCAAATTTGGAATAAATTTTCCTTGTTAAACAAAGGATCATTTAATTTCTCTTTTTTTAGATTCATTTATTATGCTTCAGTCCATGAAAATTTATCTAGCTGTAGGCATCTCTTGTTCTGTAAAAAAAACTTATACAGATTTCTAGAATAATCTGTATTTTGGAAACTCTCTTAGGAATTTTAAAATTGTTTTTAAGACCTCAGCTACACAAATTTGCCAAAGGAATGAGCAAAGGCTTTCATTATAAACATGTATGAGAATTTCTCTCTGGTTCAGTTTTACCTCATCTGTCTTTCAGGGAAAAAATAATACACACCTTAGGCATAGATTTCACAAGATGTATTACATCACTAGTACATAGGATTTAGAAGTCTGGTCAATCCATCTTCATTTAAATTTCTAAAAAGCATAAATATTTTGTTTATTCAGAGACTAACTTCACACTACTCTGATACCCTTTGAATCAAATATTTCTGTCATCAATGAGAAGTGCAAATTCAAAATAAACAGCTAAAGCTAGTGGAATGCCAAACATCTGAAATGAATGTAAAGTATGATCCAGATTTGTTCCAAGGATAGTAACTGAAGATTTCAGTTGAACAAAAAGAAGAGATGAAGTCTCTCGAGATTATATGTTTTGCATCTTGACTAATATAAAGCAGATGAGGATTTATGCAACTTTAAACCTTTGCTAAGAAAAGGACATCAGCAGCATATCCAAAGCATAGATTTTTTTTCTCCAAAATGATAACAGGTACATTAAAGATGGTACCAAATTTTTACTATATATCACTGCATCTCATCTATTAAGTTTACATGGACTGAGATAATAAAACAGCATGATAGAAAATACAACTTAAAGATGTGTTTGTAGTCTGTCATATAATTACTGTATAATGTATTTTTCAGCTCAAAAGTGTAAAGCTGATGAGCAAAGCTGCTCAGCTGCAACGTGTGTTTTTCTGACTGAAGAGTTTTAGGTTAAGTAGAATTCCTTTGAGGAAAATGAAAGATTGTTCGATTTTCAAGAGTAACTAAACCTGTTTAACTGAGAGAATTTTCTGTGTCTCAGAGGGGAATCTGTGCCCCTGCCTCAAAATTTGTAGGTGACAGAATGAGACTTCAAGGAGACTGTAGAATTTATTCCTTATAGGAATCTACTGAAGGTTGCTTGACTACATAATGTGGAAGAAAAAGATATTAAAGAGAAGTGGCAAAATACATACTTCAAATCTTCATATTCTGTCTAGCTCATAAGTTCTTTGTTTTTACTATTCAGAACAACAAAAAATTGTTAGCTTATTACATAATGTTCTAATAAAATAAGTCTATAGAGGATATTATTATTTGACTTCTCTTCCTGTGTTATTTACCCAGCAAGACTCAACTAAGAAGGTCATCAAACAGAAATGTAAACAAAGAAATCTTATGAAGTCAAGAAGTAAAAATTTGTAAAGAGATAGCACAAAAGAATGAAACTGAAGCTACTTATGGAGCTGTTCCAGCTTTGCTTTACCTGGGGGTTACATACCTAAAAGTTCAGTAACCCAGAAACAGTGTGATGAAAGAAAATAAATTCTGGTCTTACTAACAAATCTCTTGCTTTAAAACTGCAGTGATTAATTTGTCAGTGCTAATAAGGGATTCAAAAAGATTAGTGTAGTAAAAACTTGATCCAATCCTTAGTCACAAAGCAATGTTGCACATAGCTCAGCATATAGTTTTTAGGAAAAATTAGTTTGCAAGACAGATGTCTGCTATGATATACCATTACCATTTTACAGATAATGTGTTTCTTCCTGTGAAAGACACCAATGGCATATATATGCCTGTGGGTGGAACACAACAGGCTCTGGAAGAGCACTGTATAATATGAGATTGCAGAATGGAAAAGAATAAAACTAAACTTTGCAGGATGGGAAAACTTTTAAGTACTTAAGACTGATTCTCACCAGTTTTCCTCTGTCTTTTGTGAAAGTGAAATACAAACTGTGGAATACACATACTATTCTACTTTGAACTTTTTTCTGGTCTTCTAGGATATTTTCAGGTATTATTTGGATTGGACATTATTTGTTCCGATTTCTTAAAAAGACAGTAAAAGGAAGTTACGAAGAGCATGGAAGAGGCATTTCTGTTTATAAAGTATGCATATCTTTAAAAAAATGTGAAGGAAAGAAAAAAAAAGAAATCATTAGATTTGAAAGGGACTCAAATCAAACAGAAATAAACAATTATAATGAAATTTTTGTAGTGTTTTGAATAGGCATTCCAATCAGTAAACCTGACTTAGTCAGAATATTATAATTATCTTCTTCATGCTTAATATTCTGTTGTTCATCAAATGAAATTAAAAGCAAGGTAACTCTACGTAGTTCTGCAAATCTGGCTTAAGAGGAGAAGTCTTATCAATAGCTATAGTTCATCTTGCCTCAAAAAAATCTATCAGGTAACCAACACATCAAAGGACTTGCACAACAGTTCTGTCTTACTCTTTTTCTATTTATGCTGTTCTTCTCTGCAGGAAGCAATTCTAGAAGAACTGAAACAATTTATTTTAAAGGCTATAAACATCAGAAGAATTCTGTGTCATACATCCTGAAATGCAGAATATCTTAACACCTCACAGCTTGCAACAGGCACGTACACAAACCTTTTCTAGGTAAAGTGTCTCATTGGAAAACAGCCTTTCAAAATAACTTCTGAAATGAATAGCTCACTATTAATAACTTCACAATCTCATGTTAAAAATAAAAATAGTCTTTTATTGACCAAATGAAATTTGATTGTGAAAAAGTATAATTCTTTAATATCTACCTAAGAGGCATATTTTGAATTTCCCATATTTTAAATAGTGAGAAATAAATAATGTTGCAAGTAAAAGTAAAAAGAACTACACTTTTTTGCCATATGCACAAAAGAATTCGTGCGGAAATGCTAGGATGGGGAGAAAAGTGTGTCAAACAAAACAGACATTTTCAGACTTGTTTATTTTTCTGTAAAAGGTTGTACTACTTCACTTTGGGAACTATTTCACTCGTTCTGAAAGTACATGTCTTTTGAGCTCTGCTATACACAACAAAGTTAGAGAGAACCTTTAATTTCCATAAAGATGTGTCAGCATATTTCAGGAAACAAAAACGTTTATGACAGTTTACATTATTACATTTCTCTATTATACCCTCTGCCATGACCTTGAGTTAAGATCACCTGCAAGATTTTGACGTTATTGTCCCAGATTTAAAACAAGTTGAAATGGTGCACAGAAAATATTCTGATTTACAATGGTCAGCAAGAGTTACTTAGAAGAAAGTTGCACTGACAAAACGTGGTGTCTTAGCTTAATCTTGGTACAGAACTTGTATTCCTGAATAGAGACCCGAATTGCATTTTTTGCTTTATCTCTTATTTATGATATTTCAAATCATCATGCCTGCATTCAACCTTGAGTGTTTCATAAACCACTTCCTCACAGGTAATGTCACGTGAGCATTCTCTTCTTTTATTGAATATAGGAGAGATCAGGAGCATGCTCTGTATTTCTTGGTGAATGATAAGCACTCAGCCAGAAAGGGAGGTAGGGACCTGTGGGCAGAGTTCAGAAAGCATATGTCTGTCTCTGGTTGAATGTTTAAAAGGCCACAGAGGGCAAGTCACTTTGCTTCCCTCTCTTGCAATAGCTCCTAAAAGAGGCTATGTAGCTCATGGCTACAGAATGATGATGGCTCCCACCAAGAAATACTCTAGACTTGAATCTCCTTAAATGAAGTACAGTACCTGCAACTTCCAAAAGCCCACTTAACTGAAAATGTCTGTGGCTTCTCCTCTGATTTAAACCAATGTGCTGGGTTTAACCCATGTGTTAAACTGTTCTTTGCCTGATATCTGGATATCACCAGAGCACAGATTTCCAGATGAAATAGTTTTGTAGCTGTGAATCTTAGCTTAAATTCAGTGGTAACTTTGTGATTCAAAACACAGAGTAAGGTAGATGCAAGAGATTAGCTTCCCAAAACTGCTTCTTAGGCACATCTGCCTAAAACCCACTGCCACAGCCAAAAATAGGTGAACTTGAACTCTCCATTTGCCTTAACAAACCAGTCAAAAACGCTTTTTCTGGCACCAAAACTGTCAAAACAGTGCTATGGTTTTTAATTTGAAAATGGCAAGGTCTAGAGCTGCTCTATGACACAAATCGTATTGCTGTTAATTAAACTCTAAAGCAAATACTAAGTTTTGAGCTGCAATAATTACCAACATTTTCTCTAGGGCTCAATATCAAGTAGTTATTTCAATTAATTAATTGGTATGACACCTTCAATAACATTTCAAAAAAAAAAAGAGGTGGTTAAAATTCAGCTGAATTTATTAATAAAATCTTTGCCCCTCAAAAGACTGAAACTTAGCTTATTATCACCTTGTTCTCAAGAGATTAATAGCAGGAAGTCTGTAGCTATCATCTCTCCTTGCAAAATATTCAATATTCAGCAATAAAATCTTTTAAAGTAAATATGAGATGACAACTGATTAGAGATCTGTCTGCTTAGCAGGAAGAGTTGACACTTTGTTTCTAGCTGAATTTCAAGTCTGTTATTTCAATAATTGCACAAATGAAACTCTTGCATATTTTTCCACAGTGTGAAAGCTATGAGCAAATAAGGGCTGTCATTCATTTGTTAACATGATCTAAAACTAACACAATGAATGCAAAATGTTTGATTGGCCAACTTTCCTTTTGTGAACCAATACCCTGCTGCTTGCTAGACATTTTGAAAGGCTCTGAGGGATCTGCATCTGTCATGATGACTCATGAAAAGCAATTTTTCCTCTTTTCCAGTCATCATCTACTTTCCTCAGCTCATCAGTAGATTCCCAACAATAAACATCTCACTCACCAGTATGACTGAACATGAGTTGCAGGAGCATTGGAAGATGTCTGACTAAACTGATATTAATTTAATATTTCCCATCAATCTGCTAGACAAATTACATCAGGAATTTCATGACTTCATCCCTTCAAATTTTGTCAGAGAATTTAGAGCTATCAGTCAGGATGTACATTTAAACCTCCATCAATGTAACTAATTCAATTACTTGCAGGCACTGTAATGTCAGCATTTCTTTGATACAAATAAAACCAAAAACCAAATATTTGCAGAAATACTTAGACTCAACTTCTCTGTCCAGAAGGTCCCATTATGATCTTCCAGACAGTTCCTTGAATGCATGAATTGAAGCTTTTCTGCCTCCCAGAAAAAAGATAAAAAGTATGTCTTCTAGAAATATGGTTTAGACCACAAGAAATGTTGAGTTTATTAAATCCCTCTAGTGAACTGTCACAATTTCCCTTTCTCTTCCCCCTTGGAGGAGCTTGTTTTGTCTATGTGTACCAGAAACATACAAAACTGGAAATGCTGTCTTGCACACTATTGCAGTACCTTTCCTCTTTAATTTCTTACTTAATGAAGAAGCTCCACTCTTCTAAAAAATTATCATTGCTGAAAAATAATCAGTTTTAATGTATTTCCCTAGGTTAAAAGAAAGATTTAACCTGGAAAGTAATTTTGAGACCTTGGTGCAGTTTTCCAGGCTTTAAAAAGTATTTGTAAACAGTCAGAGATTGCATTGTTGGCTGCTGTTTTATTTCCAAAAGAGCTCAAGATCTTTTGAACACTTTTTTTCCCCCTTAAAACCAAAGGTTTCCTCCCATTTGGGAAAAATCAACATCTCAATGGTCCATTTTATACCTTCTTGAAATATTTTTTCAACTTTTATTTGCACAAATTGGTTTTCTTTATTTTTCTTACCCCTTTGCTGTGTCTGAGCTACACTGTGCTACCACAGTAACTTACATGATAGACAATAGGCTTTAACTACTCTTAAATCTCTACCGTTACTGTCTACTACCAAGTGAAAAAAAGAGAAAAAAAGGAAGCAAATAATAAAAGGAAAGGTAGTGGTAGTTTCATCTCTGGTTAGTCTGAAAACCTTATTACACTGTTACTATACTCATAGTATAATGGATTTACTACAAAGGTTCATTTATGAAAGGCATGGTGTCTGAACACAATAATATACCTAAAAATTGATGCATACCTACCTCATTAAAAAACCCAGAAATCTAATTTTTTTGTTTTAAATTAAAATTTCCTTTAGAATTTCCTGTTTAAATAAAGCACTGTTTTTTACTTGTGGACGTTAACATTTGTTTGATTACTTTAAATTTCACTGAGTAAAACATAATCTGCTGCTTAGAGCAAATAAATGCAAAATGCAGTTTTCCAGCAAATAACAAAATTGGACAGCAAGGCAAAAGCCATTAAAAGCTTCCAATTCATAACTAGCAATTAAAAAATAATTTTCTCATTTAAATAAATAAATGGTCTCCAGACAGTATGCTGAACATTGTAGTCCCACATTTTTATCAGTTTCTAGACAAAATGACCCCTCTGCCACAAACACATTTCTGCTGTATTATAGCACATGAAATAATCTACATTTTAGTCATAATGTTTAGCGACATATTAGGTTGTACAAACATAAAAAAAACCCTTTTCAAACAACATTGTAACCAGAATCTGCAAAACCATGTGGGGTAATATCATCTGACAGATACGAAATCTAAGAACAAGATTCTCTTTTCCTGTACTAAACAAAATCACAAGCAAACATGTTTCACAACCACATTTTAAATGGCTCTCTTGTTCCTCTACTAACAAATATACACACTTCCTATAACCTACTTCTGTGTTTGTTTCTAACTTTTCTCTATGTTGGCGTGTTTTTCGCTTGAGTTGGCACCAGTCAATCAGCACTTTTGTCCTTCAGCTGCTCAAGCGGCAGCGACCAGGGCAGCCACAACAGACACAGTTCTGGCAGCTCCTAATGTGTGCCCCTGCCTTTTATTCAGATGCTATTTACACAGTGTTTACATGTAGACCACGTAGCTTTTACAAAGCTCAAAGCTCGGATTTTAAATGGAAAGCTTATTAGGCACAGGAGTCTCTCAAATTAAATCATAGTAAGTAGCTACTTAAAATGCTTTGGAAGATAGAATCCAGAGTAGTATATTTTTATACACAAATAATGCTAATCTAAAGAAAAAGAGAAAAATGGAATAGGAAATATAATCAGTGAGATGGACTGGACACAGGAGTTTTATTACTGCACCATTTGTCTACTGTAGAAAACACCCAAATCATTCTTGTCTTAATTCATCATGTATAGGTAATTGTGAGTATACAAAACAAATAGAAATGTGAAAGCAATTGTCCGAGCTAAATCTCCAAGAAACATATATTGAAAGGGTATGATACATTTCTACTGTTAATTTTTAATTTCTGTTCCAAGAATTCCAGACAAACCAAGTTGGTCTGTCTTAAAAGCCAAGCAGTTTCCTTTCTGTCCCAAATTTTTATTTCCTTCTTTTTACCTTTTTAGTCTTTTTAACATGGGATGTAGGAATGTAGAGTTTCAAATCCACGTTTTGTCTCAGACATGGAAATTATTTCAGGCTGGGTGAATTTCACCTATAAGAACATGGAATTCTGTCTAGGAATTGAGCCAGGAATCTTATTATCAATATTTCCATTGAAAACTTGTGTGTTTCTATGAAATGTTCTGAATAAGGTGAATTGAATTTGCATTGTACTGCCTCATAGTTTGTGCTGAACTTATCTTTCAACAATTTTCTATTTCCTCTTCAGTCTGCTCGTCTTCAAGGTCTCTACCAATAGTATAAGCTTTAGGAAAACAAGCTCTTCATTCCATTGCAGCTTTCTCCTCACTCTTTCTCATCCAGTATTGCACAGTATTCATTTAAAACAGACATAAGTGTACATCCTGCAAATATGACGCTGCAACAACCCCCTGAAACCAAGAAATGGTTGCATCAATGTCATTTTATTCAGAGCAGAATGCGACTAACAGAGTTACCATTTCACTGTGGTCTTAGTGCACACAGTTCACAAATGTAAGCAAAAGAGAAGGTATTACAGGCTGAATTTGAAAAATCTGCTTTAGGCTGCACTTCAAATCTCTTTACTAAGATTTGAAATGTTCTTGGAACATATATCTCTGAAACAGCATAGGAGAAGGTTGAGCAAAGAAGCCAAAACTTTGATTGTTGAAGAAAAATTCAACAAATCTTTAAATTTCTAAATTTTGTTTTGTTAAAAATTTTACTTAAAAAATCCACTGCACTTTAAGCTTTTCTGCATTACTAATGGATGATACTTTAGTAACATTAAGGTTTCATAACTGATAGTATTGAAAAAATATTGCCTTAAAATTGGGATTATTAATTGCAGATTAAAATTATTTTCATCATTCCAGAGCATGCCATCATTCCACCTTCTTTACCAAATTATGTTTTTCTGCATATCCTAGTAAGTAAAATATTATCAAATATGCTAGGATGTGCATAAGCAATCTTTTAACATTAAATTACTTGAAACACTTGACTGGTTGAACATTCAAGGGAATGAGGTAAAGTCTATTTACTGTAACACATATCTCCAGAAGAGGAATGAAAGTATATTTTTTTGATGACATCAGCTGAATTTTTCACATGTGTAATTCAGAGCAATGCCTGCAAACAGCAGTATAGGACAACTCTTATTATACACTGTTCTGAAGAAGGTGGTTCAAAATCCAATGCATAATTAAATATATGTATATGTATATGTAGCTGAGTGGTTAATGCATGTAAAATTGCCTTTGACAATCCAAGTATAAATTCACTTTAGTTCTTATAAATCTTGTAAGAGTATAATTGACTTAATGTTTTCTCCACTACAGCTAATCTATTACTTTTATTTCTGATAGCCAACACTGAAATGTTTGGGGAAGACTGAGCTTTTCATTTGTTTGTTTTTTTTCTTAATCTTTCAGCTGTAGCCATATGTGTTGATGACCTAAAAGAACGATCTGTTAATTTCAGGACAATAATTGCTAGAGAAATTAATCTGATAAATTCTGACACTCTGACACTATGTTCATAGGTAAATAAATTAGTGTGTTAAGAATTACGTATTTTAGGTTCTGTTACACATTAATTTTCTACATCATTTAATTAACAGAAAATGGAAAAAGAATGACATTGTCCTCGTGTATAACTTTACAATCTCTATTTTGCTGACCCAAATCCATAGTTAGTTCCATTGAAACTGAGTGACTCCAGATTTCCATACCTTCTTTCTGTTGCTCATATCAATTCCAAATAAAATCTTGAATTCAAAATTAATTTTCCATTTTTAAAATTTGATAATTTGTCTAGCACTTTGACTACTTATGAAAAAATTAGTTTATATAAGTGCATTTTCAAATTTTTAGCGCTATAGTACATATATTTAAGTAAATATAAGGCAAAAAAAAATCAACTTCCAGATACTTATTTAGAAAGTTAAAAAAATATACACTTGCTATAAATAAATAAATAAATAAATAAATAAATAGCAATAGCAGAAAAAAACACAAGCACTAAAAATTTTCAAAAAACTTCATGGAAAGATATGCTGCTTTAGACCAGGGTAGAGTTAATTTTCTTCACACTAACTATAACGTGGCTGTGTTTTGGATTTGTGCTGGAAATTCTCTTCATTATCAAGTTTCCCACAGAAATCCTAAACAGCCCCATACCAGTTACCGTGAAGAAAATTATCTCTACCCTGCTAAAGCCACCATAATAGCACAAAGAGGTGCTAGGCTTTGCTTTACCTATTAAACTGTATTTATTTCAACCCAGGAGTTTTCTTATGTTTCCTTTTCTGGTCCTCTCCTCATCCCACTGGGGAGATGACTGAGTGGCTGTGTGGGGCTCAGTTGTCAGCTGGGGTTAAACCACAACAAAAGCGGAGAAAGGACAAGTTTTATATCAGTATCCTATAAACAAAGTCACATATCCAACCCTGACATACACTGGTTGTAAATTTAAATAATACCGAAGACATTTTCTTCCTATTGAATTTAACGTGAGTTTTCAGAGGAAATAATACTAATTAATTGTCCAGATATTTATCAAAAGCCCCAACCATTTAAGCATCAAAGCACACAAAGCAAAGAAAACAATCATATCATTCCACAGGAAAGTTTTATCAGGTACAGCAATAATTCCTTCCTAGGTTCTATATTTAATTATTTTTAAGGTGTTATCTTCTATTTTCTCAAATAAAGGAGAAAATAAATGTTGCCTGTTCCAACATTTTTTTCAAGTTCATTTTCCACTTTATACTCTAGAATGAACTGAATTGCTCCCAAACTCTCTTTAGAGAAAAGTCAGTCATTCCTGTGTTATCAGCAGGACACGCATGTTTCTCAGACCTGCTGAGTTTTACTTTAGTTTGTCTCTTTAATTATTTACAGATTAGTCTATCCTGTTGTTTTTCTTTTCTCCTTTGATAATAAATCTTTTATCATTCAATCACCTCTTTCTCAAAATGGAAGCTTTTTTTTTTGCAACATTACATTCTAATAGAAGAATATTCATTCAAGCTGATCAGTGGACTTTGACTGTCCCTCTGTCTCACCATTGCTGCCTCCTGTCAGACTGTGTAAGAAGATACAAGCAGAGGAACACTGCAAAACTACACCACCTTTAATAATTTAACTGTTCTGCTGTTCTTCTCTATTGCATAAACTCAGCTTTTCCTGCAACATTTAAAACCCTTTTTAATGTCTAATCAATGATTTTACAAATCCATTTTCTTATGAGTAGCATATGCAAAGCCTGTATCGAGTCTCATTTTCTGCTTCGGCTATTCATAACAACTGTACTCAGAAAAAACAAAGTAAAACTGAATAAGCCAATGATTTTTGCAGTTTTTGTATTTTTTTCTATAAAGCAGGTTCTGTTTTCATCATAAGGACTAATGTCTCAAGCAGTTGCCAATTCTGCTTTGGCAATGCCTTGTCTCTCATTAGCAAAAGCCTAGGTAAGCAAAGAACGCTGCCTTCTCCAGGGACTTCTCTTATGGTTTTCACCTCTTTCCCATCTTCTTTCCTATCAGTAAAACAAAACAAAACAAAACAAACAAAATAAAATGAAATAAAATAAAATAAAATAAAATAAAATATGAGATGGAGAGAAAAATTGTGGTTTACAACAATATTTCAGAAAATATTGTCTGAAATGTAGTGTGAGAAGAGATTCAGAATGCCCCTGCTAATATACTAAATAAATTCAACTTTTCTTATTGGAAATTGGAAACTACCAGCATTCAGAATATTTTCTTTCTTCTGCATCTGCCACTCTTTACTTAGTCCTTTTTTTAATACATATATTTTAAAAAGTATCTCTCTAAAAAAGAAGAGGTGTTACTGTTTGCTTATATGTTTTTTTTTTTGTTCAAACTGCTGTAACATGATTTCATTATATAACAAAGCAGATTTGCCTCCCTGTGGCTCAGTAATACCTTTGAGCATTAAGAATGCTGAAAAGAAAATGTTTCACACATGGAAGGTAGAGGGGAAAACAGGTGTGAGAACTCCAAGCATGACACATGGAAGAGTTTTCCAGTGCCAGTAGAAAATATTGACTTAGGGGAAAAAAGCAGGTTAAAAAAAAATAAAATACCCAAGCCCAGGGATAGTTATGTCTCATGTCTGTACCTTTAAAAAGTCAAATGGCACCATGAGGAAAATGGTTTTGCTCTCCACACTCTGCAGTGAATACAGGGAGTGTGCATGAAAACATCAGGCTTGAGTAATGCAGCGAATATAATTACACAGTAAAGAACTGATACCTGCCACTATCTGTGCTTCATTAAGATCTCTTCATGCCAGATTCCCAGTCTAACTGTCCTCTGCAAATGCTGAACATTTCTGGATATCAGTACATACTAATTAAGCAAAGTAAAAGGGAAAATTGTGCACTTCCTCATAGTACATCATGCTACCTTAATTTCTGAAGCTTGTCTGATTCTCATTGACTTTTCTAGCATAGTACCCTGAAATAGCAGAAAAAAAAATCAGGCAGTGAAGAAATAACTATTCTGAAGTTTCTTCCCTTTAGAATATCAGCAGAATAACAGAAATTCAGATATACTCAGAAACCATGAATATAAATGATCAAGTACTTGTGAAACTTAAATGATGTATTTCTAAACTGAAATGTAATGCACATTATATGATCTGAGTTCAAAAGCTCTGGCGATGAGTGCAGACAGCCTTTGAGAACTTGGCAATGAGACTGTAGTGGAAATATCAACATGACACCATGCTAGTTGGGCTGATCAAAATTATTTGATAGTTCTTCCTTAACTCTGGGGAAGAATCAAGGCATGAATTCAAATGAGTTTCAGGTTTACCTAGGAAAATCCACTAAAGTGCCACATTTAAATTTACTTTTCTGTCATATCAGTTACCAAGGGACATGACGAAAGTCCATTTCAGCACTTCTTACTGTGCTGTTGTCTTGGCATTTGGTTACTATTGCTTTACTTTTGACACATGAGCTCTTTTGAAAACTGTGATCTGAGACAATACACAAACCAAAAGTGGAACCCCAGTCTTCCAGACACTTGAAATAGACAATGGGAGTACGTAGAGTATGTAGACCATCCATGGGGCCCTAATCCCTTAGACAGTGTGACACACTCTGCACCAGAGCTTTGTGTACTGCCTTATTAATCAAGCATTTTTTTCTTTTTATTGATTGCGATAAAAGAACCAAAGGGGCAAAGTGATGAAGCAATTGAAGCTGCAAATTCTGAGCCAACCAGAAAACCACAAACCAGAACTTCAAAGGTTAAAAAGGAAGGATCAACATTACACACAAGTGCAGGTTATCTTTTACATTTTTATCACCATGGAGAATCCCACTAAATCTTCGT
Source organism: Drymodes brunneopygia (assembly GCA_013400955.1). Classification (NCBI taxonomy): domain Eukaryota; kingdom Metazoa; phylum Chordata; class Aves; order Passeriformes; family Petroicidae; genus Drymodes; species Drymodes brunneopygia. The sequence continues at coordinate 38,906 of VZTZ01008483.1, read as the reverse complement.
TCCCTCCATCATAATAAAAATCATCTTGTAATCTTTATTTAAAAAGGCTTTATATGGTGAATTTGATATCTCTACCTTAAAATGACAAATCCAGACAAATAATGTACTGAACTTCATCAACAACAGCTGTCTGCAAAGAGTTGGAGGTATATGTGATAGGATACTATCTATCATGACCTCCTTCAAACAAGGTGCTGAACCAGAATCTGTACTGCACAGTGACTTTTGCAGTTTATTCCTACTATGTCTTTCAAAGGAGAGCATTTGGAAATGCTCATGCATAACACAGCAAAAGGATTTCAGTAAAGTGGAGCAGAATGGAGAAACAAAAATAAAGATGTATAATATAGAAAAACATTCTTATGCTATAAATGCATCACTGCAAAAATATTGATTTCCCTTCTGTCCAGTCACAGACAAAAAAGCTGACTCATCAAATGCTGACTGTATACATCATAAGACTGAATACCAGATTATACTTTTATCACACTCACTTGTGTTTTATTTTAAATCCTATTAGAATTATTCACATGACTTATACTTTCCCTTTTCTATACTTGGTAGCAAATGGTTTAGTAACATCTGTTATTAAGATCAAGGCTCTAAGACAGAATTTATACAAATAAATGTGAAATACATTATCTCATCTTTTAAAAAAGATTTATGTGTTTGTGGGGGTGTCAATCTATTTGAAATAGTGAGCTAAAATATTTAGCTTAGTAAAACAGTATATGTACTGAAAATATACAAAATTCATATTATAGATACTCAGGTGGTTTGTTTTATACATATTTCAGATATACAGGGGGTGGCAGATACGACAGAATCCACCTGTAGTCTGGATGAATGCCTGCCAACTTCAGCAGTGTGATCTAAGGAGGAACGGGCAGACACGTTCTAGGGAGAAGAGCACCTGGAAATAATGAGGACTTAAGAATGAGTATATAGGTAAATGAGATAACACTGGCCAAGCCACTTCCCTGACCCCTTAAAGGGAATTAATTTCCTAGTTATCTACATATGCTTATATGAATGAGTTCAGAACTGCATCTGGTTTTGCTTCTGCCTTAAAAGCAATGAAGTCTTTTGATTTCCAGTGCTGTTTGAGACCATGACTCATAAATGCCTGAATAAATAGTCTCTTGCCAGCACAGTTGACTCCTGAACTCAGTGATACTGCTCTGTTGTTAAAAGCAGAGCAAGAAGAGTAAGTAATGACTTGTATGAAATACAGTTCCTCTGATCTTTGCTCCCAAATTCTAAATTGATCTTCCAACAACTCTCATCTCCAAGAAATGTTGAAACCCATCATATGTAAAAAAATGCTTACTTTTCCATATTACTACCTCAGAGAGCATTCCTGGTCCTTTATTGCATCTGTCTTTTTTCCGGCTCAAGTTTGCAGACTCTTCCCAGATCTGCAGGTTCTGCTCACAATGATGCAGACCCTTTTTCTATATTTCTTTGCTTTTTCTATAGTTTTTGCATGGCTCTTAGAAATCAGAAAGAGAAATAAAGATCAGATTATACTACTTCCAAGATAGATAAATAAAATACAAGAGCAAGTCAATAAAATACAAGTCAATAAATGACAAAACACCAGTACAATATCTAACAAACAGGATTATTTATTTTCTTTTGGGATTTCATCTAAAAATATTTACCCTACTGACCTAAACAGCTGTATAGTTCCAACATTTTGAGAGTACCAAACTGCCACAGACTTGAGAGCAGGAGTTGTCTTAAATTTCTAGATGAGTAATAGATAGATATAGATGCTCCATGTAAAGGGGTTTTACTTTTTTTCCTGCTGATTTTAACAAGAGGAGGAAAGTATGAGAAGCTGTTTGACTACTGTGCATAAAATGAATAAAGTAAATGAGTCAACTTTTTTTTTCTGATTCTCATGGGATCTCTGTGAAAATTGATAGATCAAATCGCATTTGATAAGCTTCTCTCAAGAGTATAATCTCTTTTCTGCTTACAAAATAGCATATGCTCACTTTGCTTGACACTGCATGCAGAAGATAACATACTATAATGTGAAATTTGGAGCAATATACTTCATGTCATTAACAAAAAAACTCAGAAAATAAAAAACATTAAGATATCATTTTGGTGGGAAGTTCGGCATTCATGATATCATTTTCTTCCAATTTTAGTGGCATTAATTCCAACTCTATTGACTTAAATGCCCTATTTTTAACTTTGCACGGACAAAAATAAAATCAGGAAATGATTAATTATAGCTGCAACAAAGAGTTATCAGGCACCGCTTTTGGCATAATGAGGCCTCTGTTCCATTAGTGTAAACCAGTTGCACTTTTTTCTTCATTCCAGATAAAGATCTGGATCAAGAGCAAACAGTAAATTGAAATCTAAAGCATAATGCTCATAGATAATACCAATTGTAAGGACAATGTTTAGTGCTATGGAGTCAGAGACTGTAAGTGTTCTTCCCATGACCTGCTAGCTTAAAACATTACTGTTTAGAAATGCCACCATGCAGTGTTTGCTCCAGGCTTTTCACTTCATTCTCTGTGCTCTTGAACAATGTGAATTTAATGGTAAATGGTAATGGTAATGGCAAATACTCATATGGAAAGCTAACAAGCAAACCACATCTCCTTTGTCTAAAGAAAATGTTTTACGTCCATTCAACAGTCTGCCCTTTCAATAGTGAAGTAAAACTAATTTAAACAATAAAAGGTAATGAATAATCACAATTTTGTTACAGAAGAAAAGACACTTATGGATGTTTCTAAGTTCATAAAATAAGGGGCTTCAATTATACTACAAACTCTTAATACCAAATAGCATATAAACTGAACAGGGCTATGTCAACAATATAAAAACAAAACCTTGCTGTCATAATATTATAACTTATGTACACACAGATATAAATCATGACATATTTCAAAACATTACCAGTTAAGTGGTTGATTTACTAGTAATTACGGCAGCAAAATTTTGCATTTTGAAAATCTGACGACTTCCATGACAATTTGATGACCTAAGTGAAATAAACCTTCTGTCTTCAAACCTGTTTGTATTCTGTGATTTGGCCTCCCTTTGCCAACAGCTTTGAATTCACTGGAAGCTGAACAGCAGGGCTACTATAGCACTGAGCCGTACTAAGAAGCCATACTGAGGAATGAGGTGTGTTAGCTTGGAGCTGGCTCCACACTGATGCAGACACTGAGACTGACTCAGAGCAGAAACTCACTCTGCCCTCTCTGAAAAAGCTCAAGCTTTCCCACAACCCCCACCCAGCCAAACTCCTGCCTGCCATGGTGCAAGTACCATCTGGAATTAACATTTCATGATTTCTTTCACCAGGTAGAAGAGTTCCTATTGATCCTGAGTTGAAAGGTTTTCCCACCAGTAACTACCTTGATCTTCTACAGTCTATATTATTTCAGCATTTATCCTACAAAGAGAAAGCATTATAACTAAGATTAATCTGAAATCTTTCATTATCTCTAATGAAAATAAACAACCTTATGGTGACAATATGATTGAATTTTGGAGAAAACATAAAAATAAAACTTCTGCAGAACTTTTGTTCCAAAACATGAGAAACATTGCCTTTTAGCTACAGCTCCAGCCCTGTTTCATTGCAGTATCAAGCAAAAGATCTTTGTGTCATGAAGAACATTTTCCACAACTAACTTTAAACATAAAGACATAAATTGCCTCATTACTACTGTGCTGTAGAACTTTTGCCTATAATTGGCATTTTCTGCAGTTTGAGCTCTGCAGCTCTTCTAGATTGCTCAGCTCACCAAAATTTTCACCATAGGAAGCACCCTCTATTACTGCATGAGTAGATTCTAGAAAAAAGAACCCATATAGAAGACTAGAAGAAACACTTTTTTTTCCACTTTATGCTCTTGTATCATATTTCTTAGTGTTCTGAGCTTACTATTCTTCCCCAAATTCTCTTTTACCTAACAACTTTCTTTAAAAAATGACACAAAAATGATGACACCTTACTTGATCTATTAATACAACTAGACTGGAAGAGTTACATCATACATCTTTTAGCCAATCTCCTTATATATACCTTTACAATATTTTTTGTTGTTTGCTTTGGGGTATTTTTGTTCCCAAGATAGTTTCAATTTCTGTTCCTATCTTCTAAATATTCCAAGTCTCTCTCAGAATGATATTATCAGGTACTTAATAATAGTACAGCCTTCTTTCATTTCACTTTTTAGTGAAATTGCTTATCAAGTCCAGATTTGGGACAAATCTCTCTAGATTATTACACTAAAACTTCAGCAACTGTTCTGAAAACAGTTTTCCAATCAGCTCCAACCTGCTTCATACCAGCTTCAATGGTCATGATTCCCTAGATTTCTTAGAAGAATATCGCATGATATTCAAAATCCTTGTGTATTGGGTCTGACTGAGCTGGAGTCCATTTTCTCACAACAGCCCTCACAGTGCTGTGCTGTGCATTGGTAGCTGGAGAGGTGTTGATAACACAGGAGTTCCTCACTTCTGGGCAGGGCTGGCACAGCATCAGTGCTGTCTCTCAATATTCCCCCTCCATCAAGGGGCTGGGAGCGGACACAACTGGGCCAGCTGTCCCAAAGGGATATTCCATACCATATGATGTCATCTCAGATATAAAAGCCAAGGGAAGGAGGAGGAGGAGGAAAGAGGGGGTGTTTGTTATTTACAGTGTTTGCCTTCTGGACCAACCACTGAAGTGCTGACGTCCTGCTTCCCTGAACATTGCTTGCTGATGAGAAGTAGAGAATAAACTTCCCTTGCTCTTTGCTCATGTGCATTCAAACTTCCACTATTTCTTGATTAAACTGCCTTATCTTATCTATCTTATCTTATCTATCTTACCTATGAGTTGCTTTCCATCTTATTTTCTGTCCTCTATCCAGCTGGGAGTGGTTAGAGTGGTTTGGTGAACACCTGGTGTCCAGCCAAGGTCAACCCACCAGACCTTGAAGAAGTAAAGGTATATCACACCCTCATTCGCAGTTTTATATTTCTCTTGTTATTTGGTGGTGCTTTCAGCAAGGGTAAAGGCAGTGGTGTCTGAATAATTTATTTTTATCACTAAAAATCAAACTGTAGGGCAGGAAGACCTGAAAGAAACAAAGTAGATTTTTTTAATCCTTCTGGAAGTCTAAATCCTCCTGATACTTTGTGCCTGCTGGCTGCATAGGTGAGATTAAACTTGGATGATGAAGACCTAGTCCTAGTTGCTGCATTCCAATTTACAATTAAAGAAGGAAGGCAGAAAAGAGTAATTGCATAGACAATTACCCTCATGAGTTAGAGCTGCCCTCTACCTTCTTCAAAATTCTTTGACTATGGAAGTGAAATAACTTTCACTACTTCAGTGTTTGTCAAAGGTCATCTAGTTCAGGTAATGGAGGTTTGAAAATGGTAAAAATATCTGGCTTTATCCAGGCTAAAAGATCATAGCTCAAAGGCCACTTGGGATGGGATCCCCCAAAACTCCTTCTGATTATGGTGATCATGATTAATATTAATATTATTATTATTAATAGCTTGCACAGCAAGCATGTGTCAGAAATCCAAATTATTAATTTAGAAGTAAGTTGTAAAGTCCTTCTCAGATCCAGCATAATTTCAATACAGTTCAAGTGAATCAATAAAGCAATTTGCTCTCCAAAATTCAGTGACCAGCTTTTTGCTTCTTTCTTAATGCTTCCCTACTCTGTTGTGATAGTGTTTCCAAAAAAGACTGCTTCCCCTGCTGTTTGGGGAAATGTATCTATAATGTCTTGATCCAAGCATTTCATATTCAACAGATGGTAATCTTGGCTGTACATTCATTCTGGTTTCTCTGAGCCTGAGTGCTTAATACCTCTTTCTCTGCCAATCACTTCCTAACTAGCAAATGAATCCTGATCAGACATGTACAGCTCCTGGTGTTCTCACTCACCTTAGTGAACACTGACACCTTCAGACATAATTCTGAGATGTGTACTTTAGATCTGCCAGGTGAAGGAGGAAGTCTGTTACTCTGTTCTTTAATCCTGAGTATGGGCAGGGAAGGAGAGAGGTCTAAGTTTCTACAGAATATCTATTTCTTCCTTAGAACATGTTCAACAACCTGTACTTCTACAGGTTGAAAAGTGCCCCCTCAGCCAGCTGATCTTTTAAACCCAAAGACGAAATCATATTCTAGAGGTGTTTTTCATATGAAACATAGTTTCATTTCTACATCTGAGAAACATAGAGGAATGAAGCCATGGGCTTTCTGTAACAGTATTTCAAATTTTGGTAGGGTTTCTTGTCTTTTTAAAATTTGTTTTTACATCTTATTCCACCAACTACTACATGGACAGAGAAAGGAAAAAAATATAGTTATAGAGTTTTAAACAACACAAACAATGCTGCTCTAAACTGCGTTATCCAGAGAGGTTTCTTGAACTGCAAGTTCTGTGTAACAGTTTGTAAGCCTTTTGTTTTGCATTGATGTTTGTTTTTCCTTTTAGATCCTTGAGCAAAGATATTTTTAAATAAAATGGGAATGACACCAACAAGTATTGTCCCATTTATCTTTTGTCTTTACAGGAAGCAGTGAGGCAAAGCATAATCTGCTCATATTGATGACCATATCAAGGTGGACTTCCTTGTTGCTGTTGTTCTAGGATTTTGTTCATTTGTTTTTTGTTGGATTTTGAGTTGCTTTCTTTATTTATTGGAGGTATTTGGCATTTTTTTAAAAATTCATTCTAGTAGTAAAATCAATCCAGAAAACTGAAAGCAAAGACAAAAATGCTAACCTCCATGTAAGAAACAAACCTGTTTGGTTAATATTTCTAAAATTAAAAGCAACTCATGTACATGTTTGTAGTTTATCAATAATGTAAGGACATCTCATAAAATCCATAAGATAACATCTCTTTACAGAGAGAAATGACTTAATGAATAAATATATGTGTGACATACAATTTGAGGAGATATTGCATCCAAGCACTGTTCCCTGACATCATAAATCATTTTGTCAGATTGTCTGTAAATGGTGTGAAAAATGAAAAATAATTTTATTATGAATAATACATTTTAACAACTAAAATTACAAAGTTATTAGCCATATTAATGATGCATAATACTTTAACAAATATTATTGCCTCACCTCCCTGGATTTTTGACTTCTTCCTTACTGACTAAGGAGATCGAATTTACTTTTGCTTTGTAAAAACAGGAATCCAATTAACTAAAATATTCTGATCACAGTACTAGACCAAAGAATAGGGATATGAAAACACTGAACACTTGGTTAACAGAGTAGTACTTCATTTTTTGTTTTGCAGTGTTTGGTGCAGTATATCCTTCTACTAAGATTAAGCCCTATGGTACTTAAATCTATTTTGTATTTAACAAACTTTACTGTCATCATTAATTAGCATTATTCCATGCACAATCACTATTACTTAGCCTTCAGTATTCAGATTTCCAGTAATGAATTAGCTTTCTGGGCAACCTGCAAAACCAGTGTGCTCCACGTTGTGTGTATAGGCTGATTAAAGACCTAAACAGGACAAATTTAGAGGTTTTGAAGCCACCAGGATTTTTGTATTGATATATTGCAGATCTTGAAAATCTGAAATTTGAAGCATTATCACTCTAGACTCTACAGAAGCCACTGTTTCTATCTATGAGTGTCTGGATAAGACAATTTCTGTATTAACCACTGAATTCCTTTTGGCTTTCCCACTGACAGTTTGAAATTTTGCTTACTTCAGGAAAAAATTTACAAGTTTCAATTGCAATTTTGTATTTACCATGGGAGAAAATTCACAAGGATAATTTGTGGTTTAAGAATGTATTTTCTTATTGTTTTGCATATCATATAATTCAGATGAGATGATAATTATCATCATCATCATCATCATCATCATCATCACCCCTAAGGCATTTTACATCATTATTCAGGTATGAAAAAATAGAGCATTTCAAACCGTGAATCTTGCCAGCTTCTATTAGAATTCATGGCATTTGAGTTTCACTTCCTGTTTAGTGAATATTTCAGAATACAGTTTGTGGATTCATTATTTTTAGACTTTCCAGCTAGAATTCTGAAGTCCTGTCATTTACATTCCTGCCTAAATGGTGGCTTTAAAACTCAATACTATTGTTAACTACTGTGATTTTTCAAGCAAGATATTTTGACATATCCCCATTTGAAAACTGTAATAATGGATTAATGAAAATAATCAGAAAAGGATTTTTGACAAGGCCTAGAGGTTTGACTTCAAAAAACTTTCTCACTTTTTCAGTAACCTGGAGGAGGTGAGTGGAGTGCACAGTCATCAAGTTTGCAGATGAAATCAAACAATGGGACCAATCCACATGCTCAAGAGCAGGACAGACATTCAGAGGGATGCAGGCAGACTGGAGGAACAGGCCAGCAGGAACCATATGAAAATCAAAATAAAGAAATGCCAAGTGTGAGAGTTGGGAAGAAAGAGTCCCTGAGTTGATACAGGCTGGGACTTGACTGGCTGGGATGGAGCAGTTTTGGAGCAGCTCCGCTGAGAAGGACTTGCAGGTGCTTGTAGGTAGCAAGATGGATGTGAGACAGCAGAGTGTCCTGGCTGCAGTGATGTGCAAGAGCACCCTGGGCTGTACCAAGGGCAGTACAGACAGAAGGTCCATAGGAGGGATTGTAACCTCTCCTCAGCCCTTTTGAGACTGGGAACAGCTGTCCTGTTTTGGATCTCTTGCTCACTATGAGACACTGTCAAACCTCAGTGAGTTCCAGTTTGGGGCACTTGCCCTGTGCAGAGAGGTGAAGGAAGCTGAAAACTTTGGAGGGCCTAAGAGCAGGTCCAAATACTTATGAGGAGGTCATGAAAACATGAGAGTCAGACAGCTCACAAACATGGAGGGAGGGTAAGAGATAATGGTCAGAATTTGGAACAAGACAGAATCCACCTGGATATAAGTAGAAACCTCTTGACCCCAAGGACAGTCAAACAGTGGGGCAGATTGTACAGAGGAGTTATGCAGTCCCTGTCCTTGAGAGTTTTCAAGACCAGACTTGGTCTTAGACATAAAGACCTAAATAACTTATCTGACCTCATAGGTGAATCTGCTTTGGACTAGAGATGTCCTGAGATTTCTTTCAATCTGAGTTATTGCATGATCTCATGATAAAGAATAAAGAACGCTGATACACACACATGACCTACAGCTGCTGAAAAACCATCTCACTTGATCGAAGAGATAGAAATAATTGTCTCAGTAGTGATTCTTTGTATAGATCCATTAGGTAGCTTGCCGTATCATTGTTTTTGGGAATATTAATGAATACATAAAAATGTCATTAGTGTACATGTAAAACCCTTGTATAATGAAGAAGAAGATAATTTCCTTTTCCATTACTTTTTGCTCGTTTCTCTCTATCCTTAGAATTATTGCAGTAATTTGGGTTGCTATAACAAAGGGAAGATTAGACTCTTTCTAGAAACTAGTGTCAATGAAACTTGCAGAGATAATGCCGTTTTATTATATTAGGTTGCGTACAAAATATTAGCCTAAATGATTACTTGCACAAAACTTTCTTCACAAAAGGGACTCGGCATAGTGAAAAATAACAGAAACCACAGATATGACATCTGTTAATTATATTAAAAAATTAACCACCCTCTGTTTCTCTTTCTGTTATGGAAGCAAAGATTAAGTCCAGAGACCCTGCCTGGGCTTCTGGCTCTGTCATGGACTGAGCTTTGATCTGGCAAGCATTGGTATCCCAGTAACTGGATGGCTTAGTACGTGCAATAAATCTTTTCAAATCAACATGTAGGGCACTTATTGGAGCAAGAAGTAATTTATGAGTGCTATTCTAAGAACCATTTTTAAAAATTTATTCCATTCCAAGAAATTTTTGGAATGCAGAATATCTAGATTAAGTCAAACTACAAACTTATTTTATGTTTTCACTATGAAAAATAATATCAGTGATTACATATTTATGTGTTCATTTTCTTTTACTCATAAAAAAATTTTTCCTATTTATCAGAACACAATACATTCTCCATTCATCTGTTTCCTTTTCTTACACTAATAAGTAAAAAACTAGTTTAAAAAAAAAAAGTACAACTCACTAGGGAAATACTTTTCCCACAACAGGTTAATAACCCATACTCCAGACACAAGGTCAATTATTGTATATTGACACCTTGAGAGAACTTACAACAGGAAGATAATAAAAAGATCTAATTTATCAGAAAACTGGTATGTTTCATGACTATTTTCAAAGTAGGTACCATTAGTAAGAGAGTAAATGTATTAATATCTGCTTACTTTGTTTTTTCTGGCTAAATAGTCTGACAGACTGGGTTCATCAAATTATCACAAGGTCTAAAATAACATTTCATACATCTAAAAAGCAAAAACAAAGTAGAAACAACGTTGGAATTGGTACAACTTTTTATGTATCAATGCTGAAAATTTTGGTTTTAATTTTAAATTCTCCCATCTGCTCTATTAATATTTGTACATACACTAAATAATCACATTATTACTATATTATTATAGTAATATATTATATATATATTAATATATTCTTACTATAGTAATTATTATAGTAATAATATATTACTATATTATTACTAGGACATTTTCTATACTTGCTGATTTAAAAGTTTTGATAAACCATCTGAAAGCTGTCTAGAAAGGTATTGAATCACTTGTATAAATAAATACACTTTCTGGAGAGAATAGTAGGATAATAAATACAGGACAGGATATTTCTCACAATATAAGAGTATTTAAGTAAATACAAAGCATACAAAGAAATTCTAGTTGTCTGTCATAGACCTCTACATTTTTTTAGCCTCTTGCTTGGCTCTTAGCTAGGCTAAGAAGTCAGTAGGTGGTCAAGTGGTCAAGAACAACATGATCTTGAGATCTGCTTCTGTTCCTATACAGACAGGCCTCAGGATAAACAGCTGGAAGTCTAGCTGAGGTTTAATCCATACATTTCAAACATTCCCTATAGCAACAACAATGCACAATCAAGGCATTTTCAGAGCACATCTGCAGCGAAAAAAAGTGATAGTGGCACAGCGAGCATTTCCCTGTACAATTCAGTATTTTCAATAATTATTAATAACACTGGAAAACCACATTCAGCTACATCTTCTGCTAAAAATGTAACCCTATTTTCCAGTCTTCTGCTACTCTGAACTTAGTGTTTGTGCACTTACTCATTTTCTTACCTGATGAATGTTCTGTATTACATAAAAAAATATTCATTGTTTTCCTCCCCCTGGCCCTCGTGGGAATAAATGTATGCCTCTATGGCTTACTAGTGAAGATATTCTTGTTCTTATGAAAAATAATAAAATACATATTGAAATGGGGCTTGAAGTACAAGACTGGTTTTTTTTTGCCCTCACAGTAAGAATTCTGGGCTACAGTGACATGTGATATAGCTCCAGTGCTCAATCACATGAATTATTCTCAGCCATATAGTAAGGTTGCAGCAGAAGGAATCGAACTATTCCATACAAGTGTACTCTGTAACCAGCCTGCTAGTTATGCTCCCAAGGACTAAACGATTACTTTAAAGCCACAAAGACAGAAACAGGAAGTCAACTCATGCCATCAGCATTCTAAATGCTATAATAGGAGAATGAAACATCTTCCCCTTTCACCATATCTTAAAAATGATAAAAAATGCACATAATGGTTGCCTTGAACAATAACCTTGCATAAGGCATTCAAGCCTATGAACACATACTGGAGATCTGTATCTCAATTTTATGTCTCCCTAACCTGAATAATTCAGGCATAGTTTCTATTACTGGAATTGGATTGTAATGATCACCTTTTGGGAAACTTCATACTCCCTATTACAGGAGCAGTGGGCTTCCTCTGCAACAAGTTACATAAAAGGTAAAGAGCTATACTCTTACCTAAGTATCTCATTGTATCTATCCCCATGTTTTAATTGAAGGGGCACCAGGGTATTTCATGAAATGTATGACCTTCCTATATATTTAGTGCACACAGATATGAAGAGCATTCTTTCTGTTCACTAGGGATTGCAGAAAGAAAGGAAATTCATGGAATCATCAGTAAAAGCTTTTCTAAAACAGTTAATCTCACACAACTTGCACTAGATGGAAAATAAGAATGGAAGAAAAAGCAGAAGACTAACTCAGGCTGATATTATATATCATTAATAATTTTGGAGCAAAAATGAATAGTGAGTTCAGTAACTGGAACAGAGACTTTTTAGACTCATCTGCTGACTGGGAAGCTGGAGAGTAAGGTACAGTCATTCCCAGTTAAATGCATGACAAATATTTAATACAATTAGAAGTGGTTTGAAGGCAGAGTTTTCCCTCTAACCAAGCCACAAGATCAAGTCTCTTCAAAAAAGACAGTTTAGAAACTCCTCAATTTCATCTGAATTAGGACCCTTCTATGCCACTGAATTTCAGTATGAAAAGGTTTTGTTTGTAAAACAACATTGGAATATTTTTTTCATATGCCATCTCTTTCATTTTCTTCTTGCAATCCAAGCCAAGAAGAGAACAAAAAGATAGAGTTAAAAGAATATGCTTTCCTTAACCTCAATAAAGTTTCAAATTTATATTTGATTTCAAAAGAAATTGTTGGTTTGTATTTTTTTTTATCTTAACTAAATCAATTTGTAGATTCTTGGAAGGAATCAGACCCTGGCACAGGATAAGAATCCTTCTATAACTCATTGTTATTTCATACTCCTATGCTATTCAAATAACTCTTTGGAAACAAGGAGACAGATTGCGCCTCTTCATCCATTCTAGCAATGAGACCACGAGGAGTCAGAAAATAACCCACTCAAAACTTTTTACCCTCACTAACAGAATAATAAAGAACAAGTCACAAGTCAATAACATGCCCCAGATTGCCCCCTGCCCTCCCCTCCAAAAACAGAAGAAAACTTTTTTGCATTCCACAGTAATGCAACTCATAAAACTACTTCTTATTTTTTCTTAAAAATTATTCTTTCTAGTTCTTTTGCTAAGCAAACACACCCAGAAAGGGTAAAATATCATTAAATATATTTTTGACCTACAGTTTTGCTAGATGAAATATACTTCACAAATATCAATGTATCATCAATGATAATAAAATTTCTCTCTTAATACCGAATAACACTGTAGCATTTCAGTATATCTAATTTAAAGGCGAGATAATTTTTTTTTTCAAAATTACTGTAGGTCATTAAAATAAAACTTATATTAAAATGCATATTTAAATGGCTAATCATTGTAAGGAACACCTTGGCCAAATTTAGCTTCCAGCTGATGGATCTTGCTACGCTTTATCATTATCGGAGGGTTTTCTTTAATTTTTAATTTTTTAAATCAGGATATAACTAATTTATATTTATATATTTATAATTTTTAAACCAGTTCACAAGTGTCCTTTACCACTTTTTTTACTTATTTACGATATTTTTCAAGAAGAAATTGCAGTTTTCAAGATTGTCCACAAAAACAATAGAACAAAATATTCTGCTGCAAGAGCAAATGAAATGAATTGTATTTCAATTCTAGTTATAACTAGAACTCACCAAAAATGTGTGTTTTTATCAGCTACACGTTGTTTGTTATGTTTCTCACAATAATTATTCCACACCATTTACAATGCCTATATACTCATGAAAGAGAGACTATAGAATATTTCTATGTACCAGCAAATTTTTAATTTGTTTAGCAACAAAGCTTTATTTCTTTTGATGTTTGAGTTACAGAACTTTAAACATAAATTCAAAGAAAAGGCATGCTTCTCATTTACTAATTAAAGAGAGATAGACTTATTCCCAGGAGTAGATTCACAATCTGGAATACAGTTCAATCCCCTGCTCCTATCAGGATCTCTCATTATGTTTGATATTGTGTAGGTGAGAGTCTACTGTTATGACTTGTAAGTCAGGAAATTTAAAGGGATGTTGGTGTCTGAAATATAGCCTCTCGAGTCATCCATGATCAAAGAGAAATCAGTCTCAAAGCCTCTGTTTCAGAGACCACTACAATCAAACTGAGAATGAATTTAGAATGGCATTTCTTTGGTACTGTAAAATCAGTAAAAAATTACATTTATTCTTGGCAGGTGGCTTATACTGCGTCTCTAATTGGGGACAAAATTAGTGCTTGTCCCGGTCCCACATATGCAAAAAATGTTTATGCGTTTTCAACACTGACATACCAACTACTTCTCCACACTGCCAAGAATTATTTCAAATGGAACAGCATCAAGAAGAAATGTATGAGTGCAGGAGCTGAGAGGAGGGATAGAAGTTTACGCCTCTCTCGCTCTCTCAATATACACACACATATATAGGAAATATTTTCATAGGACAAGGGAAAAAAAAAGCATGAGAGAAAAAAATATTCTGTCCTTAGCCTAAGGGAGAAAAAAAAAAGGCTTTAGATCTTCCTTGATGTTTTTATTCTCTGATTAACTTGTGCTTTGGTTTCTGAAATTACTAAACAAACAAATAAAATAAACCACCAAACCCCACCAAAAATTTTGCTAGATTAACACAATAATAAGTTGAACCCTTAAAGATGTTTCATTTGAGAAATAATTCTGAAGAAGGCATCTCTACTCTTGTAAATAAAAGAGCTTGAGTCAGGAGTTAAACATCAAGTGACAGAGATTTTTGTCAATCACCAGACAAATACTTACAAGTGTTGATTTCCTTTCTGCATAAGAAAAGTATTTTACTTCTTGTTTAGATATATTTTCCTTGAGTCTACAATCAATATATACCAACATAACATTATTCTACTATATTTAACAGCTGTCTTCATTCAGGTATCTTTCCATGATTTGACATTTTGAAACCCTGTTCAAGTCATTGTGATTCAGAATTAAATATATTAATTATCACATACAAACGTTACTGTTGTTAACAGAATATTGAAAATTTTAGCCACAGGAAGGCACATCTTACAACAATGATATTAATGTTTTATTGTGAGCAAGTGTACTTTGGACTATCTCATCTACCTAAAAGAGGTTTCAATACATTTTTAGGTCATAGTTGCAAGTCATCTAGAAATTTTTGTCCTCCTTTTGTTGTATTGTTTCTATTTGTAATAAGACAATAAATAAAATGTTTCTCATTTTTACCTTAATTAACCCTGTGAATCAATCCTCCAATAAGTTTAGGCTTGGCCTGTAAGAACACAAGCATCTGTGTGCTTGAGGATAAAATCAGGAATGCAGACTCAGCATCAGATCAAGTAATGAATTAGCTGTATTTGTAAGCATAGAGATAAGCATAACTGTAAGCATAAATCCACAGATGTGAAAACTAAAACATCATTCTACAACCCTCAATGAATATTGAAAATATTTTAAAACCTCAAAGAATTTTAAAGCTAAAGTTAATGGAAAAGAGTATAGACTGAAACATGGATTAACTTTGACCTTGAATGAACTAGATATTTTGTCAGCTGCCAAAACTTAATTGCCACATAAAGCCTATAATATCCTTTAATTTATAATAAACCTATTGGTAGTCCATCAGCTGCAGAATATGAAGTACTAAGATTTGCCTGCATATTCCTGGAATGTCTAGGTTATTTTCTCTGTCTACAAAAGTAATTATAGAGTGATATCATCACGGATGTGACCAGCTTTATAACTAATCAATGATTGTCGACTAATACTGTGTAATAGCTTTTTCCATAATGCCTATCTCTTACCACCCCAAGTAATAACGATTTTCTTTCACCTCTATGCAAATTTTGTTTCAGATAATCATCCTGCTTGTAAAGAAGCAAAACTCTCTGCCACCTACTTAATGCCATGAAACATTTTCAGTCAGAACTGACAGTCTTCTTACAGATGGATGCTTACAGTCTGAATGGACTATATGAATGGATAACTTGTTCCAAACAGATTAATGCTAAAGCTTCTTATGCCCTTCTATAAAGAAAATGGAGGGATATTTTATCCTCCTAAGGATGTAAAACAATTCTACTTGTGAGCAGGCTTTGAATTACTTCTCTTCTGTCAAACCCGTTTGCCATCCACACAGACCATATCTTTAAAAACAAACACAAAGAAGAAAGGCTTTTCCACTCACTTCGATAGAACTAAGTTTTTCTCTCAGACAAAAGGTGAGATTGAGCACATCTAGACCACTTAATACAAGCTCAATAAACACTGCATAATTCCCTTTGTTGAAGCTTCTATTTCTTTCATTTTGGCCTTGCAATAATGGGAACTTAATTTAGTATTATTGATTTGAGGTTGTTTTGGTCTATTAAGCCAGCACTTAGAGAAATTCCAATTTCAAGATGCACAGATGTAAAATGTTTTTGCATATTTTGCAGTGCTTTTCATTTTTACTGGCAATACTTAAACTATATTAAAATGTCAACATCACTATGACTTCAAGAATAAATGAAAAATAGTTTCTATATTAACATCTTTAACTAATATGTCCATTTTTATCTTAGTTTCTTGAGGAAAAATATATTCCCTTACAATAGTTATCACATTTATATTATGTACATTTCTGTAAGTATTTCTAGGTGCATGATGTCCTTGAAAAGATCAATCCAAAACACTAAAAATTTCCTTCCAATAATAGAGCAGCATATCCTACGGTGATACCTAATTTAAAGTGGAAGTATTTCGTCATACAAGATCACTGAACATGATGAACTTTCCCAAACTGGTTTGAAAAGTATTAATCATCAGATACATGTCTAAATACTTAGAAAAATATTGCTTTAATCAAACAGTTCAAATATAATTTTGGTGGCTGATTTTTAGTTTGATAGATCAATCACCCTGTAATAGACTCACCCTGCCAGACAAACATGCTGAAGCACATCTAGAACCAAAGCAGCATACTGGACCTTTGACAAAACTTTAGTTCATTTTTTTCAGTAATTAGAAGAAAAGCTTTGACTATATCATGGTTAATTTACCAGGAAACTGTAAAATAAATATACATAAAACAGCCTCTGTCTTTCATAGGGCCATAACATCTTTGTTATTTTCATAAAATATATTGTAATCCTATAGAATTTCAGATTTCAAATGGAGTCATTGAATACTACATATATAAAACTCTGCACTTTTCCAGTGGTACTTTATAAATGAAAAAAAAAAAAATATATGCTTATATCAGGCTCAGAAGGGATTTACAGTGTGCAGAACAGGGGAACAGGAAACGCAAAACTGGCATAAACAAAATATTCTCATAAGTTATGCAAGCAGCAAGCCTGGAGCTAGCAGCTACTTCTTCCTCACACAATCTGACATGCACAGAGGTTGATTGACCAGTGAAGTTATTCTTACTTGAAGGAGGGTCACAGCTGACCTGCAATCTAACCATGCTACCATCAGCAGTCTGTAATGCCATCATCAGTAGCAGCAAGAATAATTTTCCCCTTTAAATAAACATACAACACAGTACTCTCACTCTATTCACATCACTCTGCTCTTTAGATGTTAGATGTAATGTTTTCTGGACACATTCATCTCGTTTGTGTATAAATATTGCTTTTTATTCTGTCCAGTAGCCAACATTTATATACTGGGAGAAAAACAAAATATTGCTATATTACCACTGAATAGCATGGCATAGGCAAAGAGAAGTTGTCACCAAACGAACATCACTGTCTATTCAGAAAGTTATTCTTCATATTATCTGATTTTTGTATTTTGACAATATTCTGCTATCTAGCAAGCCAAACTGCAATAATTGATGGATTTTTTTCAATTAGGCAGCACAAAAAAAAGGAACTAACCCCAATGTCTGGGGCATTTTAGAAACTAATCAGTGGAAAAGAAATTTTATGAAAAACCTTTGCCATAAAATCAACACATATAAAAACTGCATTCTTCATCTTTTGCTTTACAATAGAGTATTTATGCTTTAGAATCTTCGTGGGAACTATAAATATGGGTTTCTTGGTTTAGTTCAGCTTACAAATTGTAAATAAAAGGACAAAACACGGATGTCTATGCACAAAGGCATAACTTTGTGAAAGGAAGGAATTTTAAATAGCAAACATCTCATTAATGGGCAGATCATCTACAGTTTTGCATGTCTGTAAATCATTTAGAGTTGTATAAAGCTTAGTTTCTTACCCCCTACTGTGTCTGTTTTGCAATGTTCCACTAAGATGCAGATCCAGTAGCTCAATGATCGTGCCATGGAGTAAAAACAATGCTTCATTTACTCTCTATGGCATGACCTGAGTCCCTCTGCCAAGTTTTCTTCCTTCCTTTCTCCATAAACAATATCTACATACTTAAAATGTAATACAAAATGTAAAAGGTGCCAGCAAGTTTCAATATCCAGACTTTTCTCCCTTCCTCAAATGAAAAGGAAGGATTTAAAGCAAAAACAAGGACAGACTGCCTTTTCAGCTTTAAGCAGTCCATTAGGCTAAAGTGCATTATTGGGCACGAAGATAAAATTAAAATGAAGAAAAAAAAGGAGGCAGAAAATTAAAAAAACCCATAATGCTAAAAAAAAATACCATACAAATGGAGCACCAGAGGGATTACAGAGGAAGGGATACAAAGGTTAAAACAACACTGGTATGTCTTGATGCAGATGCTGTCCCTTCACCTTTTCCCCACCTTGTCATCTGCAACTTCCTACCTACAGAGCAAGTCCTTTATCAGTGCAGCAATAAATTCATATGTACAACCATCTGCCTAGCAGATGGGGCAGGTGCTGAGCATCGTCATTCACCAGCTTCCACTTGCACTTGTCATGATCAGGAGTTAATAGACTTCATGGCAGGAGGTGAACCATGTACACAGCAGGAACAACAGCACCTTGTGCCATATTTGCTCATCCGTGTCTCCAGGGAAAAAGAAGGTGGTGAAGGAAGGAGGAGGCAAAAGAAATAGGAACTTTTTTCATCTAACATGTCATTACATAGCAGCCAGTTGGTGTTACCTCAGCTTGTTAACAAATGTTACCTCTCCTGTGCAGCACATCCCTTCATCTGAGGGGTATACCTTTGCACCCCGAACTCACACAATGAAAATCTGAAATTGTTAGCATGTGAACTTGTAAGCCAACACTCCTTGTTTTTGTCCTTGGTTTAGTTTTGGGTTTTTTTCCAAATGTAGCCAGATAAAAAACAAAGAAAAAAAAAAAGATAAGTTTTCAGGAAAGGCTGGGGGGGGAAGTCCCATCTGATGGTAATCAGCAACTGCAGAAATGATACTAGTATTAAAGGACAATAAAAGGGAAGAAAATTTTTTTTCTTAGTTAGATCTGAATTCCAATACTTATTTCTTATCCAGACTAGGTAACACTGAGTTTCAAGAAGAGTTTCATTTGTTTCCTCTGCAGGTTTACACTTCCATTATTCATTTGATGTGACTGTCAATAAAAAGTCGACATTGTAAAGAATCCCCACAGAAATCTGGGAAACTTCATAGCCTGTGCAATGTTTCTCACTGAGGTGTCAATGAAATCTGCTGGTGACTTACTATCCCCACAGAACAGTGCCAGAAGATGTGAACTTCTACTTAGCATTCTTTCTATAACTAGAAACTGTAGCTCTCATAATCTGAGGCAATTCTTTTCTCTGTACATTTAAATTGATTTAAATTGATTAGAGAGAATTTTTCATTTGAAAAGATGCTAAAATAAACAGAGAAAATACACTCAAAGCAGAAGTCTTACCTATGGAGATGCTTCTTGATATTAATGAAACTTATTCAGTTCTGGTTTGTTCTCATTTTGTTTTCTTAAGCGTATCTTTAAAATGTTATTTCTGGATTTTTTACTAGTATAATGTTTTATCACATAAATTTGATTTTATAATGGACAATCAACCATCTAACAAAAACCGATTTCATTACCA
Source organism: Drymodes brunneopygia (assembly GCA_013400955.1). Classification (NCBI taxonomy): domain Eukaryota; kingdom Metazoa; phylum Chordata; class Aves; order Passeriformes; family Petroicidae; genus Drymodes; species Drymodes brunneopygia. Next base: position 19,038 of record VZTZ01008483.1, on the reverse strand, counting down.
AAGGCAGGGTATCTTACTATGTTTAAGTTTACTTTACAGAAAATATTGTCCTCTTAGTTACTCATGTGTTTCAAAACCTTTATTTTTGATATTAATCCCTTATTTTGATTTCATCTTGTCTACAGAAGACATACCTCTTCCAATGGAGACCAGGAATTACATTCTTGAACACAGGGCAGATTCTTTCCCCTTAATGTTGAAGACTATATTCTTCCAAATTTTCACCACAGATTATATCACTAACTTTGATTCCACTTCTGAGCACATCTTTCCTGTGTAGTATGATGACTCACCAAAAAACAGTCAGTTGGAAACTTGTACAATTAAAAAACTCCAGATTAGAACACAGCCATTTCAATGTTTAAACAGAATACAACTGAAAATTATAATCTTTCAAGCATTCTTGGCATCCCAATTACTTTGTAGAAAGCTCCAGTTCTCAAATTCATCATGTGAGCAGTCTTTTTTATTGCCAAATATCTACATATACATACAACTATTGTATATATATATATAATCATAAACACACACACTTCATGTTCCCTCAAGATACTTTTCTGCTGATTTTTCTATTAAATGTATTGATTTCAAAAAACCTACATCCTCCAAGGAAAAATATACAACTACCAATTGGCAATTGATACAAAGGAGGAAGTAGTCAAAGAAAAGCGGTTTCTAGATTGGGCATCCAGAAAATTATCATTGATAATACACAGAAACATTTTATATCATGCAAAGTACTGAATAGGACTTCAGAAAGTCTCCTGCAAGTAAGGATTGTCAGTGTATTTTCAAGGTTTTTCTTTTCTGTTAGCTCATAAACATCTGCAACTAATTCAGATTCTTGCATCTATTTCTCATAACAGCACATTTATCTCCCTTCAGTGTCACACAAATATACTCTCTAAACCTCACAAGTATGCAAGCTCTGACTTGAACTCATTTTGTTGACTCCTATGACCCAGAGATAAAAGCCTGAAATCTATACCAAAAAGATGAGCAACAGCTGTTGACATTCTGAATTTATCAGCCCATGAAGAAATTTATATTTTTTTTATTTATGATGCATGCTCAAAGTGACACAGACATTAAAAAATTAAAACAGAAACTGGGTCCTAGGAATTCAGTCAGAAGAGAAAAATGAATAAATAAATTGTTTCACTTTATCTGCACCCTGTGGCATTTTTAGAAAGCAGATCCAGAAAATAAAAAGGATAAACTAGTGAAGAGTAGATCATGAATGCAGATGGAAATTGTTTCTATTGATTTTCACTTAGTTATGAGCAAAGGAGCTCCTGACACAAGGATTATATTTATAAAAAGCAGGTTCTGTGTCATCAAGAGTCTTTACACACTGTCCAGGCAAAGGTTGTTTCTCATCTTGTAATTACTAGCATTTTCCTGGTGTGAATCTTTATAGCAAAAGAAAAGGGAGAAGAAATTTAATAATAATAATAATAATAGTAATAATCACATCAGGCATCTGCATTAAAGGAAATGGGCAAAAAACCCCTTAAGATTAGGGATATAAACCCATATATAGTGTGAATATTATACCGAACCAGTCCCATTCCCTTATAATATGCAATACTAAAACTAGTATTCTTTTGCTTCCAGGTAGAACTAGCATCCCACTTGTTAAGTGTTATACAAAGAATACAGTAAAAAGTCTTCATGTGCAGCCTTTTTCAGCAAGTAAATTATGTAACAGTTTTTGCTTATAATCATTGTTTTTTTGTGTAAAATTCTTTGCTGGACTGGACAGGAGAATCTTTCAAACCTTTCACTGTTTAGCCTGCTAGAAGAATTTGAGCTGGGATCATGCAGATAGATTGCAATACCTGCTGTGCCTTCAGGTTTATCGGGATATAGTGCAATGACTCTTTGACCTTTCCCTATTTAAACCTGAGACATTAAAGAACTGCAGCTACAGTAGATAATTACTATTCTCCTTGCATTCTTGAGTTTGCAGATAGCTTCACTCTGCAAGACGAAGACTCAGTCCCAAGGCCTGATTGTTTCCTCATTTACATTTATGTACACTGAGAATAATTCCACAAAGGCCAGTGGAAACTTAGTGAGGTCAAATTGGTGTGAAGTGTTTTTTGAAGTGAGACATAAATTCCTGGGTTTTGTGTAATGAATTGCCTCATCTGCAAGAAAGCATTTGAAATTGGAACAATTCATAATGGACAATAATAATGCACTATGTATAATTAATTTTTTTTATAATGCAGTGGCTGTTTTCAGGACTGTTTCTTGTCTCTAGGATGCTTTATTTTTTCTGTTTCTATTCCCTTTCTACTTTATTAATAAATGGTTACAGGTTTGTTGTCTTTCTTAAAAGCAGGACGCACAACAATAGAATTCAAAAAGTTGGGGAGAAAAAAGATAACATATACTTGTTCTTGTTCAGAATTTAAATTTCAAGTTTGAATACAAGTCACAGAAAAATATTTTACACATCAATTTAGAAACAGTACACAATACCCTAACTGTAACAGTTCTAAAAATTATATTGGGTCTTGTCCTTGACAAGAGAGCTGTATGCTTCCTAACCAGAAGCAACTGAAATACAAGATGACTTCAGTTAGGTTTACCTGAAACCAAAGAAATTTTTAGTTTTTACACAATATTCCCTAATGATCAAGATTATCAGAAGAAATTAATAGTCTCTGATTCTATGTAAAATCTAATCTGCCTCCCAGTTTTCTGTATGGATATCCCTTAACATGAATGGCCACCATGGTGAAAAAGGAGAGAATAAAAACTAGTGTTGCAACCTCTGCCCCATAAGTATTAATACTTTAAAAAATAGTAATAAATTAAATGGTGCATTAATAATTTTTTTTCTAGGACAAGGACAGGGATGTTCCCCTCAAAATAAAAAAAATTTAAAAAAACTAGAGAAAGAATCAACTCCTAGAACACACTGCTTTCCTCTAAATACAGGAGGTGCTTTTTGTCTAAGTAGATGAGGTTCCCTTTGGCAATCATTTCCCCAAGCATCACGTGTATATTCAGCATCACCTCACCTAAAATGTGTCCTACTTCCTAAAAGGTAGATATACATATTGGAAAAAAGGAGGTAACATATTGGACTTCCATTCACAATGTTGGGGGAAAAAAAAGAAAAGCAAACTAACAAACAAAAGCCACAGAGCACATTAAGTGAACTGAAAGACTTAAATAAATAGGTGCCTAGAAGTGAAATTCAAGACCATTCAAGATATGCCAATTGCATCTATTTAAAACAGTGAAAAGGAATCAGAGGCAGATGTGTTTAATAGTGCATTCCCCTGTGTGAGTGCCTCTGCTTTCCAAGTGACACAATAGAAGGCCAAAGCAACTACGGCTGGGGACTGACCCAGCTGTTAAAGCCAGGTTGGTGATTAAGTACTGTGCTATACTCTGAGTGATAAGTTGTTTCCAAAGATATTTAGCATCAGATCACAATCAATATTTTACCAAGAGTGTTGTCAAAAACATACTAGCTGCATATCACATATCTAGATTTTTGGCATTTTGGATTTAGGAATGTGCTGTCATTCTCTTTTTCTCAGATGATCTCTTTATGTAAAATTATGCAAAGTATCATAACACACAGATATCAATATGAACTAAATGTGAAACTGAAGATAATCAGACTCTTTCACCACTCAGTAAGACAGATTGAGGTTATAATGAAACTGTCTGAGAATCTGTCACCTAGCAGTGATCAAAAATCTGCAAAACTGAAAGAATAAGAGGTTGGCTAAGGTTGGAAGGACTTTGGGAGCTCTACTTGTCATAAACCCCTGCTGAAGCAGAGCCACCTACAGCTGGTTGCCCAGGAACACATCCAGATGGCTTTTGAATTCCTCCAAGGAACGATAGTCCACAACCTTGTGAGTTCGTTTTCATTTGAGGAGGGAAACCTCTCCACATTTTGACTAGCTTAAACATGATAATGGATTAAAAAAAAAGACTATGTCAATCATGATCTTTTTACCCTGAAAGACAAATTGAAGAGTCACAAAACAGAAGAAATCTGAGATTAAGAAGTTGGTTGCACACATCCTACCAATAATGCTAAACACTAAACTAGTCTGTGGGAAGAGAAATATTAAATTTCTAAGTCATCCAACTATAACCATCTTCCAAATGACACAATAGAATTCCAAGAGGAAATGTCCATTCTTGCTGCATGAAAACAATTTAACTTTACTCTGAGGGGCAGGGCAAACATTGCAAACCAACATAGAAATTACTTAACTGATAGTTACGTAGGAAAATTTATTAAAGAAGGAATGATAGATTAGATCAATTAGTAAGAATATGGATGTAAGTTTATTATGTGGTTAAGCAAGTCAGATTTAAACAGAATTTAATTATGTGGCCTGAAAAAAATAATCTTTTGAAAATATATTGGTGAAATTTATGCTGAGTGGCCGTACTTACAGAGTTTGAGGAAGAGAAATATTTAACAGCTTGTAAAATGTTTTCATTTAAGTGCTTCCAACTTTTGAATATATAGATTGAGATTAGGAGTGAGGTGGAAGAATGTTTTTGAACATTCTGTGAACAAACACAGGCAATCAGCAAACTTTGCTAACAAAAAATGTTTGCATATTTTTTGTAGATTTTATAAAGCATGGCTGAACTTTTGAGAAAACGTGAAGAATAACAGCGTAAATCAGAAAGCAGCAAAACTTTTAAAGAGTGCTAATGAAACAATACTCTTGTTGGAAGTGTTTGAGGAATTTTAACTAGTTCAGGATTTTCAAGGTAGGAAACACACTAGATGAAAAAAGACAAACTGGCAAGATATACCAGATCAACCATGTCAAATTCTGGCAACACATCAGTTCATTTGGAACAGAAATTGAAAGTGTGTGCATTCGTTATTTCTGAATATATTCTGAAATAACCTAATTCCTTATTTCAAAACCAACTGATCTCATCTTGTAATAAAGACTTCATCATTCCAGTTCAAAACTTATGGTATACTCAAAATACTTAGATTAGCAGCAGTATAGATAGATAATGGGCAACCATATTACGAGAAGATGAAAAAACCAACAAAACACCTCAGAGAAGTTAAAGAATACATATTAGCATGGATAGTTAAAATTATGCTGATGTAACTATGTAAGCTCATGCATAAAAAAATATGCTACACAATATGATCTTGCCTCTGTGACTATGCCATCATTTTTCATGCATTTCCATCTTTGTCAGTCTATTACTGTATGTTATCAAGCAAAGGTTCTCTGGCTGTCCAACAAGAACTATACTTGTAATAGTTTTTGAGAAATTCTTTGATTATTTAATTTTCCACAACATCCACCTTTTATTTAATCAGAAAACTATTTAGAAGTGTACCTTTAATGACAGCAACTGCTCTGCTTTTTCTTAATTTGTTTATTCTTTTCAAACATGCCACATGACAAAAAGATTATAATTTCCATCTAGAATTCTGAACTCAGTCTGGTAGTTCTACTTTTATAGAACATTTTCTGTGAGGCTTTACATTATGGACTTATTACATAAGGCTAGTGTATTCCTGAGAAGCTTGCTGTTCCCTAAATCTTCTCCTATGGACACAGAAAGGCTAACTCTTCTGTATAATTCAAGACACACAGTGAACATGATGCAGCTGATTTTCCCATGACAGAAATACCTTAAGACATAGATTCATCTTTATTACAGCATAGAAATAATAATTTCAAATTCACATCTTAGAATCAAAATGTGGATCAGAAAACAATATTCGGATTGGACTCTCAAAACCTTCAAAGCGATGAGAATGTGTACAGGATATGCTCCTTTACTTCACAAGAAATTGAATTGATAAAGCAAACAGATGAGCAAACCACTTAGGGAGAGAGGGGTGTGTGTGTGTGTGTGTGTGTGTGTATTAGAAAAGCAGGGCAAACCAAACAAGGTAGTATAGTCTAGTTCATAAAATCAGACAAGATATGTACATTGCTACAGAGGATGATTCACCAGCTAAGTGCCAACAATCAAGTCAAAACTACTCTGCTATGTTTTAGAACATCCACTAATTGTAGTCAGATATAAGACCCCACTGGGAAGCCTGGAGTCATAAAAAAGGCATGTGAACAGAATCAAAACCTACATTATAACAAATCAGGAAAAGTGTTTCCAAAGTTAAAAATAGATGACTTGTTCACAGACCTGAGATGATAAATAACCAAGATGATAATAAAACTGAGCCACATAATTAACATTTAAAATGCACCTTCTTCTTAAATAACAAAGGAGAGATATGCAAAATAAACAACTCTTCTCCTCACTTCAAATCTACAAGATTTTACAGACATGAGACCGAGTGGGGAGCTTGCAAAAAATGTTACAATGAAAAGATTGCACCCAGTCTAAAGTCAAAATTAGCACAAAAGATTAAATCCAAAATGAAAAAAAAAATTGCTCCAGTCTAATATGCAGTTTTATTGTAGGTATATGCTAAATACTAGACTAAGACAAATTCAATGTCATTATATTATTTTTATGCAGTAAGAAAGAAAGAGTGTTTTTACTAGCTCCTGAGGCCAAAGCACAACTGGAAACACTTTATTCAGAATTTATGTAATTTAAATCACACCCTAAAGAAAGTATTAGTGGGCTATGTCTTTCACAGGGATTGATATAAACAGGAAGTGGAGGTAAGATATAAGCTATGGATTTATAACTAGTGTTTTAGAGGTTTTCCTATGATATGAGAATATTTATTGAAAACGTGCTCATCCACCTCCTGCTTTTCTATGCCAATACTTTCTTCTGGTCTTCGTGACTTGCATATCCTAACACTGCTCACTGTACAGTCAGTATACACACACTTATGTCCAGGGTATTATAAGATACCTATGCAGACCACTTTGGAATTATGAAAGCTCTATAATCTTCTCTGTCATCTACCAACTGCTAAAATATACTTTTAATATAGTGGATTTTAAGATTATAACTATATACCAATATAGGTGGTATTACTAATAGTATTATAAGTAAAATATTAACATCTGAAAGGAAGAACACTAGCAACATAATTTACATTTTATATAACTTTATATATATAAGTAAATGCATTTATTTAAATTATTTTTTAGTATATCTGCTATTATACTACCACCTAATGGTAAAAGATAATTAATATAGCACAAAATTACATAAAGGTGCCCTGACAAGCTCTTCAATTCAAGCACTTGCAAGTAGTAACATCTTTTTCTCTGTGTTTTATAGATCTCTTTTTTCTCCTGCTGTTAAGACATGTTTTGTACTCCTTTGTTCATACCTCTATCTTTTCCTGCAATTTTTGCTACTTCAGTTACATATGGCTTTCATGAATTATTAAGTAGTTGAGCATATATCATTGCAGATAAGGTCATATAAATTCTGTGTTCAACAGCACAGAAATTTCCTGTCCTCATACAGTTATGCTAGCAGTCGCTTTCAGCAATAAAGTTCCACTACTACTTAAAATTTATTTACTTTCTTCCATTTTATTTTTAAGCTATATTCACCTAAATCTCTAGTAAAGGATCTAGAGGGTGGGGTCTTGCTGGACAAGCTGAGCCAGAGCAGCAGTCTATGCTTCTGCTAAAGAATGCCAACCACATATCCATTTCCACACTAAAAGCACCAACAGCAGTTTTAGAGAAGTGATCATTCTCTGCTACTCAGCATGCTATAGGAGGGTGTATATGTCAAATTTCCAATTCCTTAGTACAAGACAGACAGTCATTTATTGTTTTTTTCTTATAAGAGGGACCAAGATGATTAGGGAACTGAAGCATGTGGTACCAAAGGAGGGACTTAAAGACTTTGGTTTGTCTAGTCTTGAAAACTGATAAGCAGGAACAGATTTCATTGCAGCCTTCCACTACTGTAGAATCCTAGAATATAAGGGGGGCAAGCTTTTATAGACCCTTTGACTTTTGTTGTTCCTTTTGAGCACAAGAATCAATGAATCATGGCTTCTCTTTTCTCCTTAAGGGTAGGGTCCATTACTACACAAGAGGGAATATGGGGAAAATAGAGTCAGATCCCGCTGGAAGATGTGCATTAAAAAAAAAAAAAAAAGAAGACAAGAAGTAGGGGACAGAATTTTCAGGGAGGGAAATTTCAATTGGATATTAGAAAAAGCAACTCACAGTGAGAGAAGTCAAATAATTGGAGGATTATGTACAGGATTATGTTATATCTGTTATTGGATATGCTTGAAGCTTGACTGGACAACATCAGGAACAATGGAAAAAACTATTGTCATGGCCTGTCTGAACTTCTTGCCACATTTTCTCTCAACTTATACCTAGCATAACAACTGAAATATACACAAAATATTTGCCCAGCTTTTTTTGTTAGTATGACTCAGCACCACTGGCTTCAGAATGAAGATTCCTATTTGTTTTCTTCCTCCCATATGCATCACATATTAGGCTACATAAAAGGATGTTGTGGTTTGACCCCAGCTGCCATCTTAGATCCACACTGATAGTCGCTTATTCACACCCCATTTCCCCTTTTTCGCTCCAGTGGGGTACAAAGGAGAATCAGAAAAAAAAAGAAATAGAACTCATGGACTGAGATAAGAGCAGATTAACAATTGAAAAAAGAAGACTAAGATTAATGAAAACTAGAGAGAAAGAGGAATAAAACCCAAGAAAAACAAGTGATGGACAATATAGTTGCTCATCACCCACTCACCAATGCCCATAACTGAGCAGCAAGTAGCCCTTCCTGAACAACTTCACCAGTTTTTATCCTGAGCATGTTCTATGGTATGAAATATCCCTTTGATCAGGTCAGGTCAGGTCAGCTGTCCTGGCACTGTTCCCTCACAGTGTCTTGTGCCCCTGCTCACTGGTAGAGCAGGGGAAAGTGGAAAGTCCTTGGTTTAGAACAAGCACTGCTCAGCAACAACTAAACCATTAGCTTGTTTTCAACATCATTCTCACACTAAGTCCAAAGCAGAGTACTGTACCAGCTACAAAGAAGAAAATTAACCCTATCCACAATGAAACCAGGACAAAGGAAGACATTTTTGATGATGAGTGTGGTGAGACACTGGAAAAGGTTTGCCAAAGGGGTAACAGATGCTCCACTCCTGGAAACATTCAAGGTCATTTTGGATGGGGCTCTGAGCAACCTGATCTAGTGGAAGATTCCTCTGGTTATTGAAGGTAGGTTGGTCCTGATGACTTTTAATTATCCCTCCCAACCCATGATCCTATGATGACAACTTGGAAGTAAATAAAATAGGATCACTGCAGAGATAGAGCAATTTTTATTTTGCCTAAACAAATAAACAGAAATAAACCCCTAAAACCTACACGAGGATGAAAAGATTTGTTTACTGAAACCTGTTCCTTGATAACACAAACTGCAGATAGATTTAACCTCAGTTAAACAGAACACAGATTAATTAATTCTGCTGCAAATTTGACTTCTGTAAAATTTTTTATTGTTACCGATTGTACACACATTTTTGAAGACTGACAATGAAAGTAAAAATATGACACATAACCAATATTTAATCTCATTTTAAATTCTAATTTTTTAGTTACAGTTATTAATCTGTATTAAAATTAAACATTCAGAATACGAATTTCCATGATTTGTGTGTTAAAGTTCAAATATGTGATTATTTTGTCAATTCAAACAATCACTATTGCAATTATAAAACATGGATCTCTTTTTATCCATTTCAGTATGGGGGAAATACACCACTGAGAGTAATAACTTTCAAAAGCTAAGCATTAAACTGAATACACTTCTCCCTTTTCTCCAACTCTCTGTCTCAGTGTTTGAAGCAAGCAACTGACCACTGAAGTTCTAAATCGAGTTAAAAATAAAAATTCCAGATTATATGAACAATATATAAATAAAATACATTTCTCTAAGATCATCATGGTATTATAACAGAGCTATAAATTCAGCTTAAGCAAAAAAATTAGATTAAAAAAATAAATTATAAAATATAGGAAAGTGCTAATCAGATGATACAGAATGTCACTATTACACAGTGTCATTTTAAAGAAAAGGACTACTTAGATGAATAATTACAGTCAACTTAAAATGAGCTGACAACTTAAAAAATAATTCATCTGCATTTTGCTTGAATTTCTCCTATATCACATGCAATTCTAAACACGGCAGGAACTAGAATCTGTGCTCTTAAATGCTTTCTGTTTTATAACCTCTATTTTTAATCTGAAACGTACATCGTGTACTTGGTTGTCCTTCCTGTGAACCACTGCCTTCAAAAATCTAAGGGAGTACTCAGTCTTACTCTGTTGATGTCTGTAGAAGATACTTTGCTAAGACAACCTTCAGATTTAATGTTTCTGCAGTATCTCTCGGCTGAAAAGCTCAGTGTGCACATGACTATAAGCATTCCCTTTGCTGCAGTGCAATAATGCCCTTGCTAAATGAATTAAGCAACCTGTCATTTTTAAAGCACTTTTTGATGTTTTATCCTATGAGTACAGTATGTAGAACTAAGATCAACTGTTACTAGTACAAGCTTGAGGCTTATGACCACTTCCGTTGAATTTACCTTTCATTCTACATAAAGTAAATGAGTTGGAATTAACAAGGTCTGTCCTTGCAAAAGTGAACAGGAAGGCTGACAAAGTAATTCCCTGACAATCACAGAAAATTACTTTTGAAGTCCACTGATGTGGAAATATTCTTACTGACATCAAGCCTGAGTAGTAGGCATAATCCCTTATTGTGAAATTGTATTATTAATTGGGAAATCTTAACTAAGGAGAAGATGCCTTGTTCTTTTTGCTTATTTTTTTTTCTTTCTACTTTTTTCCTGGTTTTGAAACACTCTTTCTTAAAACTTATGGGTACATGTACACAGTATATATGCACATCAGTCAAATTTTGAATACATATCCACAACTAGAAAGTCTACCCACATCTTTCTTTGGAGCTGTGTGATAAAGAACAAATCCATACCTACCAATTGTGAATCTAAAATAATTTTATTTTTAAAGACATCTCACAATTACATGAAATCAAAATGTTGCCCTCTAGACATGAGGACTTCTTCTAAAAGAAGCCTAAAAGCCCTTGTCGGGGAAACAGGCCAAAAGCACTGATCCCTATTAGTAGAAGCAAAAATTTCAGAATTTTACATATGGATCTTGAAGCTGTCAGTCTCACACTAGGCACTAATGCTGATGAATGGACTTAACTGCTGAAGAAGCAGCAATCAGATCATTACAAGACAGGTATGCAAAGTTATTCTTTTAACTGTGTGCATGTTCCAGCGTGATTTGTAATTGTGCTAATATTCCTGATTTGAATCTCTCTCTATGCAGAATCTATCTGCATATAAGGTGTGAGACCTTAGACATAGCAGAACAGTAAAAAACCCCATGACTGTGGTGAGTCACACAATATTACAGAAGCACTGCATTCCTTTCTGCATTGTGTAAATGTGAGTATACAGTATTGGTGCTATTAACTGCAGTAAAGCAAACATTATTAAAATATTTTTGGGTTGTTTTTTTTAAGATTGGTCAGTTAGGTTTGTGATGGTGGGCAGCTTGCTTGTTTTTTGGAGGGATGTGGGAATCAACACACACAGGTAACCAGGGTGACCATGATGACCACAGCTGAAATGTATAGAGTACATTTATTTCCGTGCCTCGTTAACAATGTTAGAATGCAGAGAAACTTAGGGACACAGGCTCCACTAGGATCAGCTCATCCTAACACTCAGCAGCGGTGGTGGTGGGGCTGCTGCCTGCCCCAGTGTAACAAAATACTTCTTGAAAGCAGAGTTTTTCACAGTACTGTGCTTTTTTGATCTCACTCTCCCTACCAGCAGGAGGCTCAAGCATGCCTGTGAGACTGTATTATCTCTACACAGGCATTCTCAAAACAGGCAGAGGATGAATTACTTAGGTATGACTTAGGAATGACTTAGGTATTAATGACTTACCCACATTCTTACCATTCCCAGCTGCAAGGTGAGAATTTCACTTGGAGTGAAATTATTCCTCCCCTCACCAAAATTTCTTGTTTTAAACCTTTCCTCCCAACAGGGTGTGTTATTGCTATTTTCTTTTTCAAAAAAAAATACTGGGAGTGATGTTCTTACAGCTATTTCTAATTGTTGCATTGGCAGGAGTCATTCAGAAACCAAAGCTAGTATTTTAAATTCTTATACACCCAAAGTACATCCAAATTGATGGACATACAGATAAGAGTTTACACACATGCTACATAAGAGGCCTCAAAACCATGCAGGAAAGTAGAAGCCTGAATATATAGATGATTGAACAGAACCAAAAGACTGAGGCCTGAAATTGCAAGGCATTATGAGACAAAAAATATTTTTTGTCTTACAAAACTTACAATTAGGATAAAACAGCCAACAGTCAAAAGTAGGAAAAACACAGAATGGAAGTTAATGTCATCCAGGGTTAAATACTAAGACAAAGGCACTAAATTGACACCATAAAAGTACCCACACCATAGGGGTTGTACCTCAATGCTCTCACGGTCCAAAGTTAGCTAATACTCTTTAGCTGTCTGTTTCAAACTTTGAATGAGGTCCGTTCATACTCAGTTAAGTTCTCTCTCAACCAATATACAAATTTTTAAAGATGCTAATGTAAAGAACAGTCAGTACAGGCAGCAATTGCTGCACATATGTTTACAGAATAACGGAATTGCTTAAGTAGGAAGATACTTCTACATGTCACACAGTCCAACCCACCTGCTCAGAGCACAATCACCTATGGCAAGCTGTTCAAAGCCATGTCCAGTCAAGTTTCAAATATCTCCAAGGGTGAAGAATCCAGTCTTTTATTAAACAGTTCCAGTGTTTGATCACTCTCATAATAAATGTTTCTTATGTTTCAGTAGGGTTTCTGGTTTTTCAATTAATGCCCACTTCCTCTTGTCATTTCACAAGATACCACTGGGAAGAGTCTGAGTATGCCATCTTTTCTTCCTCTAATCAGCTATTCACATAGTTTGGTAAGGTAGTCCTGAGCCACCTTTTCTCCAAGCTAAACCATTACAGCTCTCTCAGCCTCTTCATATGACAGATGCTCCCACCCTGTATATCATCTCTGCTGTCCTTTTCTCCTCTGACTGCAGTACACCCATATCTCCCTTGTACTGGGGAGCACAGACTGGGGCAACGCACTCGAGATGTGCCTCACCAGAGCTAACCAGAAGAAGGATCACCTCCCTCAACCAACTGGCAATATTCTGCTTAATACAGCTAAGAAGGCTTTTGGCTGCATTTGCCACAAGGGCATGTTGCTGTTTCATGTCCAGCTTTTCTGCCAGGACTCCCCAATGCTTCTCTGCAGAGCTACTTTCCAGCTGGTCAGCACTCAGCCTATTCTGGTGCCTGCAGTTAATCTTCCCCAGTTGCAGGACTTGGTATTAAACACCATCCGGCTTCATGAGATTCCTGTTGGCTCATTTCTCCAGCCTCTTTATATGCCTCTGAATGGCTACACAGCAACCTTGCATATCAGATGTATCTCATGTGTATGAAGTTTTGGAACAAAGTTATTAATTCATAGAAGAATGTACCTCACTGCGTTAAAGTATATGAAAATTAGCTGGAGTTTCTTACTCCTTAAGTTATCAGTAACATATGGCAAACTTCAACACTAACTTAGGGCTTCCACCCACCCCAAAGCTACAACCAACATGTCCCTGATCAATATGGAATAAAACCATGTCTTGAGTGACCATGAGTATTTGGTTCTATTGAAAATTGTCATAATTGATGCTGATATTATATTGATTTAAGACTTTGATTATGTTGTCCATAAATTGTAAAATTCAGTGAATTACTTCAGAATTTTAAATTTCCTGTCTATATATTCTCTAATTTCCAGAAGAATATCAATAAATTTGTAGAAGAAATTCACAGCTCCATGATCAAGATATATTCTGAAATAAAATTAAAAAAAAAAAAACCTTGCCAAACTATATATACATATATGCTTTCCCAAACAAGTTTCCTATATCATCATCATAAAAATGTAGAATATCAGGAACTTCCAAGGATAACCAGATAAGAGATCCTGCTATGCCTTTTACAGCTCTAAATTCTGAAAAATACTTAACTACTTATCTATGTTCATATATATTCAACAGAGTTTTTGCAATTGCCCAAGACCTAATTCAGTTTGCTTAATCTACAATTATGTGACTTAAAGCAACCATTGAAATCCTCATCTTCCCTCTCCAAATAAGTACTCCAATCATCAACATATGGACAACAGAGCTTGACACAGAGAGAGCAAACTGGAACTCTTTAAGAGGAATTCACATCTCTGAAAATTTGACTACTGAAAAAAAAAAGAAGAATGCATCTTCCTCTCTATCTATATTGAATGATTGGGTTAAAGTGCTTAATTCAAGGTGGTGAATCTTGCAGTAGATGAGCAAGTCTGTGACCTCCCTCTCCCCCCCCATTTATTTCCTACTGACAAACTCAGGGCCGTTTCACTCAGGTTGCTGCCTTCTGTGAGTTTCCTTCCTTAGCACACAACTGCATGGAGAGAGTCATAAGTAGCTTAGACATGATAAATGGTGTGCTCCACAGACATCTGGCTCTCAAACAAGCTGGTGGGTGGTATGATACACTTTTGTAGATCTATTGCCGGATGCTCAGTCATGTTGACACCCAAATATCTCTGAAAATTATAGCTTGATAAAGTCAAATCAAGACAAGGTCATTCATAATGTGTCTTCAATGTCAAAATGATAAAAGTAAAAACACTGAACACTCAACATTTTTCATCAGATGGATTTCATCACTGAAACTGCTTTGAAACCTAAAGGCCAGCATGTCAATAGAGTGCCAAAAACTTCCTGTAGTAATACAAGATTTAGGTGAACAGTGTTAAACAATAAGAAAGATAAAAAGTTTCATCAGAAGTATAAAATACATGAAATACAACGATGGTTAAATACAAAGAAAAAGGTAAAAGAGATTTCACTACAAACATAAGAAAAAACCAGAAAAGAGTGCAAAAAAAAGGTGACTAACATGGAGAGTTTTAGAATCAAGGGCTGAGAACAGCTAGTCTTGAGGGAGTGGGAACGTGTCACGTAGTCTTTAGAACTGCAAACTTCACTACTATAGGTATTGGGTTATTTATGTTCTCCTCTGTAATGCATCTTCTGCCCAATAATTACCTTCTATAATGCATAGTGAGCTTTGCAGGTAATTTTTGAATGGCATTACTATACATTTATAGAGATTAGATATAGATATGGATATAGATATAGATATAGATAGATATAGATAGATATAGATATAGATATAGATAGATATAGATATACATATACATATACATGACAAAGTTCTTATGTTTTAAAAACAGACTGTTACATCAAGGTTAGTAACTGGTACTCTGCATCTGGTACTAATTCATGGTCTGTAAATCATAATATGAACAAAATAGCCCCATTTCATTATCTCATTCCAACACAACTGCAATCAATACAGAGACAAGATATATAAGTAGCACATACTTGAAATGAAAATTTCTCTTCTAAATGCTGTACAGGTATATTTGTATCATGTCTACTAAGCCTTGTCCCAACTGCAGGAGAAAAAGAAAAGCTACCGCAAGCCTCATGCCTTCCATAGCTTCCACTTTCAAAGGAGAGGAGAAAAATCTTACTAAACTCCCAAGAGAAAATGACTCTGATTACCCTTCCATTAAATGTGCTTAATGTTTGATCTTACTACTCATCAGACACTCTTTACTAAAGAAGGACTTGTTCTTTGCTGGACAACTTCTTTATTAAAACCAACAACAGTGTTATCATGCTTACAGCAGAATAGAAGACATATAATCCTTCTTTGTCATGCCAAAAGCAGACAAATAATCTATCATGTTGAAATTAACAGAGAAATACTATTATCATTATCAATCTTTCTGGTCTTGTATTTCATAAATTAGATGGAAACCACACAGGAGAAAAATGTTAACAATTCAACAGATCTACAAGCCAAGGCTTGGATGTTTACCCTGGTATCCCAAAGTATGAATATTTACAAAGCTGACAGATCCAGTACCCAAAATGGAAGGAGTTCTAATAATCAGGAAGACTGGTGGCTCAGCAAAGGTAACACATAATAACCTTTAAAATTAGTTATTTCTCTTTTTACTTTTTATATCCCAATGAGCCCTTCATAATACCGCAGTTAACCAAACCTTGTTTTACAAACAGCAGTGTAGTTGCTCTGCCTTGTTAAATATTCATTCATCCATCCATTCATTCATGAGAAACATTTTGAACTAGGGGGAAAGTATGAGAATTTTTAAAATTATTTTCTTTTCTTAAGCACATTCTTAATCCTGTGATTTTTGTTCAGTTACTGAATTGCAAAACTATGTACAAGCTAAGACTGCACATACCTTAAAGGTGTTAAATCTCAAATTATGTAAGTATGTGTGCCATGTAACATTTGCAAAATCTTCTCTCAGTAGGTGTTTCAACTTTTTCTTTTAAGTACTTACATGCAACTAATAGTACATAAGCAAACTAGTACATAAGCAAATCCTAAATTACCTTTTAAGGTGTTACTTGCATTTTAAAACACACGGTGACAGGTCAATGGTGACTTTAGTTAGCATAATTTTCTTACTATCATTCCATGGATTCTCTATAAGAAGGGATTTTTGTGCAGCCTACAGCACACTGAGGAATGTGGTTTTCTATCTACCTATCAAGAATTTGTGACCATAGTACTTAGTACTGACTGTGTTTTGACATGCTAAGCATGATCATCCTTCTTAAAAATGAGAAGAATTTCTGAGAAGTATCCTGCTTTCAGCACACTTTATACTGTGGCAAAGTGAGTCACAGTATTGTAATCTGGTCACTACAATTTCTATCAGGATTCAAAGACCTACTTTGTGATAGCATTGTTGATCATTCTCAAATAATACCTCTCAAGCAAACCAGAAACACAGTTTTCTGTATAGGAGATATCATAACTACTGCTGAAGGATAAACACTGGCAGATTCATTAGTCAAAATTTTCGTGTCCTTTTTTGACGTGTCTGAGTAGAACAGAGTAATCCTGTGCAACAAATAGGGTTTTGCTTCCAGAATCTATATATTTTGGTGCAATCCATTGCATATCAATCCTCTTAGAGGCAGTGTTGCTCAATATTTTTTGTGATACTTCTTTCCTGCCTAAAAAAATTGCTTCTGTATATTCAAACAAATTGGCCTACAGATACATTGGAATGTCTTCTAAATAACAATGTCAATGCATAGGAACTCTCTGGAAAGATATTTTATTCCCAGCTGTGATTTTTAGAGGTGGATTTTTTTCTTTCTTTTGTTCTTTTTGTTGTGTAGGAAGGAATTACACCCTTGCACCGTTAAATACAGACAGCAATCCAGTATCAAAGTTTTATCTTAAGATATATCTTTATTACATTTCAGAAGGGAAAGCAATCTTAAAGGGCAAATATTTAGTACTCTCTAAAGAAACCATGTTTACAAGCAACATCCCAGACTGGCTATCTCAAAAATAGAACTTTTCAAACCAGTAGCCATTCCTATAAACTTTTTCTGTGCTCTTTTTCGGTAGGCAAGACTCATCTAGTGAAACTTGGACATTTATCAGCTGCATTTCTGGAAACCGTTCAACAAAAATCTAACTCTGTTTCCAACCTAAAATTTTATTTTCTGTAACAATGGATAGTTTGAATTCAAAACTGTATTTTTGTGAATTGGTCACTGGAGAAGAACAGATTCTGTGGAAAAAATTGTGCTTAGCCAGCACTTCTTATTTCTACAGCCTTTAAGTTCCATTCTAAAGCAATATGGCAAGGGGAATGAAGATTCATAGGTCTTCCATTGAAAAATATTGCCTCTCCTGCTAAAGGTACAATTCTTCAAATCTCCCTTTGTGGCACACACAAAATATTAGCAGGCTAATGTTGAGTACCCTCTGGTTAAGAAGGAATGGAGAAAGCATTCTGGAAAAGTTTCTCATTTTGTCACATAGAGAGTACCCAAACTTGTTTATACTCTAAGGAATCAAGTGTTGAAAATGTCTTGATTTTTATGAATTGCAGCATAGGCTTCCAATGTAAAAGGAATCTAAGAGGAGAAAAGGAAATAAATAACCTTGGTACATCCCTGGCCACTATTTTCCTATATGCACAAAAATAGGTGGCATACCATATACCACAACTTCTTATATCCATGTATGTAATTTTGAAGTGCATTGCAAATTCCTGTTTGCACCATTATTTTCAAAAATATCATCTTCACTACCCTGAAAATATTTTTTGTGTGTGTAGATCTCAGTACAGGAAAGTGAATCATGGAAACATGAGACATTAGCCACTTAGCACACAAAAGTCTATGTGGCCCATAGCTAGAAACTCACAGAGTTCAACACTTTAAGCTAGTGAAAAAACACAGTATTCTTTCATGTGTGTTTTGCTGGGAGGGAATCCTACTACTGACAGAGCCTAACGCTTGCAAAGGGATAAAACCCGCAACACATTAACAGAAGCATTTACTTCTTGTAGCATAGGCATCCAGGCTCTTAAAGGAGTCTGAGATTGAAGTCTCAGTAATATCCTTTGAATTTCTTATCAGCTAATGCAGTAGCTGACTGACTGTTGTTTTCTGCTAATTGTCCAAGAATTCATTCTTATTTATCTATGTTATACATCGCATAGGAGGCTGAGATGTTTAACATAGGACTGTGGATACAGCGACAAATTCTCTAAAGGTTTATACGACACAGTAATTTCCTAGTTTCAGTCCAAATTGCTTGAAATCTTCTCAAGTACATATCTTCCTTTTCCTCTTTGCCTATATTATTCCTGCAGTATAATGTTTGTTTTCAGAACATGGACTGGAGTTACGGTGATTTAAATCTACAGAAATTTTTATTAGTGTTTCTTTCTGATAACCACTCTTTTCCAGATGGAAAGATGAGTTTATACAACATGGTCATCCCAGGACTGGCAGGTGCAAGGGTGTCCTGGGTTGACTATA
>VZTZ01008481.1:32879-55177 GCA_013400955.1 Drymodes brunneopygia | reverse complement strand
ATATATGCTGTTAAGACTCCACAAAAGGAGCAAAACATATCTAAGGGTTCAACCTTGTGAAAGCTTATGACAACATTGAATGCACAAGTTGATGGCTTCTTCCTTTAGCAGCAAAACCTATTCTTACATCTCCTATCCTCCAGTATAGCTCCTTGTGTTGTGAGTGTTAGAAAAAGAAATGTCACCAGTGACCAGCAACAGGAGGATAACTGGATTTCAACTGAACATTTTGCGTCATACGCAGATTTTAAAAAGAATTATTGGAGCATAACTCTTAATTGCAGAGCCATCTAGCTACTAGAGCTCGCACTGAGAAAGGCACATACCAATGGGGACAGACACAATCATCTTGGCCGTGGGCAAGTGGAAGCCACATTGCGTGTTCCTGCTGGCCCGGGCAAAGTCAGCAGAGGCCTCATCTCCCTGCTTTGCTGCTTCTGGCCAGCACTGCCCTTCGTGAGAGAAGTCTTGTCTGCACCTGGCCACTGCTGCTGCTCTGCAGGCTCACTGTGATGGCCAGGAGGACACGGAGCAGTGAAGGAGTCCAACACTTAGTGAAAGACACCACTGTGCCCCTCACTGTGTTTGCAAGTTCAGCATTCCTTTCAGCACCTCTCCAAGCTGCTTTCAGAGGCAAACACTTAGAGATGTGGAAAGCTGTCCAGCAACCCTGGATTTTTTTGAGTATTTTTTTGAGGAAATGTTATTTTCTATGGAAAATCTGGATTCTCCAGTAATCCCAGCATGACCAAGCCAAAAAACTTTTTGGCACCTTTCAGAACAGCTGGTTTTAGTGAGTGAAAATTGGGAATTTTCTGCAAGGAAAACCCTCTCATCTCTCTTTTCAAACTTTCTTCATTCTCTTTATTTTTCAGTATTTATTCCATTGGTAAAGTTCCTTGGTGTCAGACTGCTTTGTTTGTGTTCATTTTGATGAGAAGTCAAGATAAGGCTTCTTCTCCCAACACTGTAAAGTTCTACTTAGTTTATGAGTTTTTCTATAAGAGCCATTTTTCACAAGCTGAATTTCAACTCCAGTTACTACTCTAAGAATTTTGGTGACAGCCACTAACCACAGAAAAAGAAAGAGAACACCTATATTAATGCATTCTGCTTAAGGTTGTCTTACATCAGATATAACATAATTTTAAAATGGTGATTTAATTTTAACTTTTTAAAATTAATATATCACATTTAGCACTCCTATAAGGAATTTATTATTATTTGTGCATTTTGCTGTCTCATCTAAACAATAAAATACTAGCTTGTATTATTTAAATTTCTTTATGAGGAAAAATATTACCAGACCAAAACCCCAGGGAAGTTATCTATCTGTCTTTGCTCAAGCAACTAGCTCTTTAGTAATAAATCACTTATAGATGTGACAATATATTTTCACTTACTGCCAATAAAATGCTGAGTGATAATATTTCAGACTTACTGTATTATAATCTCTTCATATGATATCCTAGCTAAGAACTGTTGCACATTTTCTTCTACATATATTTTAAATTTTAAATATTTTTTGAATTGTACAGTATATAGTTCTGGATGGAAGGAATGGGATTCAGTGTATACTTTAGTAAACACGCTGTGATCTAATCCAACATATTAGATAATAGCAGAAAAGAGTTCCTCCCATGGAATGCTCCTGCTCCTAAAAACAACATAAAGAATGTGCAGTGGCATTTTATTCCCAATTCTTTCTTTTCTTCTGATAAAATGCTTGTTACCATTCTTTGTAGAATATCCTGCTTCTCAATGTTTTGCCTGTGGCTACAAGATTTTTTAATTATCTTCAGTGTTGGACAGTTCTGGACTCGAATCAACGTAGTTGAAGGCTTCCTTGTTTGTGAAAGTTGAGCTTAAAGTTAGACTGTGTCGTGGATTCACAGGTGCAAGTTCATTTAATACAATATTGTCACTTTTTACAAGAGTTGCTTTGTCCATGTGTTCTCTACTGTATCTGGCAACAACAGCATCAAGAAAGTCCAGCTTTGGTGGCAAAGTCCCACTTTCAAATAAGTATTTGGCTAAGTAGGAGACTATAACATTGGTAACGAAGGAGGTGAGCATAGCAAGAGTTTTGAATGGGAACCGCTGGACATAGAGGTTGTTATCGTCTTGATACCAGCCAGGGTAGAAGATCAAGGGCTGCAGGTAGAGGTATGGCTCTCCTCCAGTTATTCTGAGAACAAGGCCAAACAGGTATCCTGCAATGGCACCGTAGGTGTTGGTTCCTTTGATAAATAACACACACAGGAGCTGGGGGAATATGATGATATAAACGAGGTCAGAGCTGAGGTACCAGAGGCCGTACACGGACGAAGCCAGAAGCGCCATTGCTGTTGCTGATGCTCCAAACAGAAGAACAGTGATTCTCATGACCCACACAATTTCCCTGTCTGAAGCCTGCAAAAAAAGGGGAGTTTTAGGTGTTTTTTCATCTCTATACGTGTATGCCTACATGTATATACAGTCAATATCAAATACTGCATTGTAAAAGAAAGCTTTGCATGATTCATTCAATAATAATTACAAACTAATATCTCTATCCCCATCTCAAGCTCAGAGAAAAAACCCTAAGGGTCATGGCTGCCATTCCCAAAATCATTGCTCTTTGAACATAGCGAATAGCTTGATGACGACTCAAAGAGAAAAAACAGCAATGTAAGAAATAACTTTTAAATAAAATCACGATATAGCTTAACTAGAAAAACCTGTCATCACCTGAATTTCTTCTTCTCCATTTCCTAAGAAAAACTCCAGCTCACTAGACCATTCTGTTGCCAAATGATTTCCCAGTAAATGAAAAGTCAGAAAAATGTCTGATCTTGTTTGTGAAGAATTTTAGTAAAACTTATAGTTGTAGAAACAGTAACTAGCTGTTTGGATAAATTGCAGTTCCCTGAGAACTCTTGACAGCTCCACTCCCTGAGCCAGCTTTTTCACTTCTGTCATCAGTCACAACCATAATTATTTTTATGATTTTCAGTTTGTTCAACATACTGTTAGTAGCTAAATTATTTTTCTAGTTATAGGGAGGAACATGAAAGAGGTGTTTCATTATGAAATGATAGTCTATGTATCACCTAGCTAAGGTCTCACCTAAAATTTTCTCTAAAAGTAAAAATGAAAACATTGTCTCACATTTTGCCGAAAGGAAAGTTGGTAAATATTCCGAGCAAACATAGAACTTGCTGATAAAATGGAAGAGTCAGCTGAGGACATCACAGCAGCAGACACAGCACCGAGGCCAAAGAACGAGATATAGACTGGGCAAAGGTACTGTAGCACGATGGGTAAAATCATATCTGCTTCTTTTTTGCTCTTGGGGTCAGGGACACCATACTCAGTCTGGTTCCAAGCTGCAAGAGGGACACCAGTGTGTTATCAGTCACATCAGCAGCCACAGCACCTCCTGACTTCATGTGTAGCAAGCTATTCATATCATCATATTTTCATGCACTTTTCAGAGAGGCAGTGTCACACTGGTTTCTGTTAGGCAGATTTAATTCTGCTCAGCATTTTTCCTTCTCTCTAAAATAAACTTTAAATTGCTCATAAATGCAGTTTTATTCAATAAAATAAGTCTGGGATCCATGTTTCTTTGTGATGTGTTTAACTACTCTTTTGGATTACAGACATGGCTCAAAACAATGTAAACATTTCTAACAGAATATTTTTAACAGTTTAGCTACACAGTCACTGTGATGGGGATCACTCACTACAACAAAAAAACCTTGGCAAGGAAATATTGGTCAAGGTAAAAAAATTCTGATAAATCAAAGCATCATTTAGGTAGGGAAACACCTTTAAGATCATTGAGTCGAACCATTAGCCCAGCACTGCCAAGCCCACCAATAAACCACATCCTCAAGATCCTCAACCACACCTACACCTCTTATAAATAGCTCCAAGGATGGTGAATCCACCACTTTCCTGGGCAGCCTGTTCCAGTGCTTGACAAACCTTTTGGTGAAGACATTTTTTTTCCTAATATCCATTCTAAATCTCCCCTGCTGCAACTTGAGGCCATTTCCTCTCGTCCTGCTTGTTATGTGGGACATGTTCCTGGCTACAACTTCTTTTCAGGTAGTTGTAGAGAGCAAAATGTCTTCCCTCAGTCTCTTTTTCCACAAGCTAAATAACCACAGCTCCCTCAGCTACTCCCCATTATTACAACCAGCTAAAAGTATCAGAATCTAACATAAGCACTGAATAGACGTATTATATCTGTAGGTATCTGGAATGTACAAAATTATTTAATTTCATCCACTGGGGTAGGAACAATTTCCTTTGGGAGAAATATGCTATAACATTATTTTTCTGTGTAGTCTCCTGTTGAAGGAATCATGAGTTGAATAATGATGCCACCTGGCTATCTAACCTATTTTTCACCTGTATCTAACACAAAGTTTTTTTTCACACATTTATTGTACTATGCATTTTACATTTATTGTACTACTGATTTTTTATCATTTACCTGTAGATGCTCCAATTGCACCAATCAGTACTGCAGGAATAGCCATCACAAGACAGCCAAAAGCAGCCAGGAATGACAGAACCTGAGCATATGTGGCAGAAGACGAGGAAAGGACTCTCTGGAAATATGCTTGCCATGGAATTCCTCCTAATGTCTGCAAACACAACAGCATGCTGTCATTTGGGGGGTAGCTGAATTGTTTTGCTATCACCATACAGAGAACATGTAGAAGCATAACTTGAATGTGAGAGCCATATTATTACTTTTTCATTTATTTATTGAATATCAGCCAGCCAGTATTAACTGCAAATTTCATTCTCACAAGCACTGTGAAATCTGTTTAAGTCCACTTAAATCCCGTTCCTTTGGACTAGTTATTTTTTTTCTACAATTAGCATCAGCACTTTGCACTTTCATAGTCTCTGTAACCCTCAAACCTTTTGACTTGATAAAGCTTTATGAAAAGTACTTTTTTCATATTTAATATTTGAAGAATTTGAAGAATGCCCTCCAATAGTCCACCTCCACTAAAATTAGATTAGACTCTGATATGATGCCAAAGCAAGATTTTATCTTCCCTTGTGAATGCATGTAGTCATTTATAGAAGGTGAGACATTCTGTATACACTGAACTCAGGAATCTGAAAAATTACTCTCCCAGTGCCTTAATCAAATACAATACCAATAGAAATGGAAGACAAAGTAAAAAAAAAAGTTTTCTTTTATGGTGGAAACCCTTCTCTTATATTTGGATGTGTAACTGAAATTCCTGATAAGACTTAGAATTATTTCTGCAGAAATGACACAGAAGACCATTACCAAAGGTTGAAAACCCAAGTTCTAACAATTCTTTCTTGGGAGCAGGATTTGAATAGTCTCCACTAAGTAACTGCCTGTTTCTAAACAGCATGGAAAGAAAACCAAGCAAATTTCACAACATAGTTCTATACACTAAATGAGGCATGAGGCATTTGGACCAAAAACTGTGTATACAGGTGTTTCATATAGCTTCATGCACACATAGGGACAAAATTAATGTTTCACAGACAAGTCTGATTTTGACTTGCTATTTATGACTGTTTTTCTTTGCTGCCTTGATAATAATGTTCCTTTATCAAAGCTTTCCAAGAATGTGTAAATTGCTTGAGCTATAATGAAACAGAATGATGAAAAGAAAATGTGTTATAATTTGGCATTATCAGTGCTTTCCTTTGGTCAACAGCAGAGATAAAACTTTCAGGCTTACAGGACAGAATACTTGAGCTAATGCTATACTTTAGATCTCTGGGAGAGTGCTGAATAAAATAACATATTTTAATAGACCAATTATAAGAAAACCCTGAAGATTTTTGGTTGAGAGGATTTTTTAAAAAGCCAGAAAATGTAATCCCAAAGTACAACATGATAATAAAACCAGTGTAGATTTGCATAGGGACACAGAGAATGGAAAATGTTAGCATGTGTTTCTAGATCCTCTAATGGAAAGTACTTAATAACCACAGATCCCATGTGTAATATATAGGTATTAAATAATGAAAGCCCTTGGTTCATTCTGGCATGTGTACATGTATGAGTTTATCCATCCTGCCATTCATCTCTGCACAGCTTTTTCTTCACCTATACCTAAGGCATATTTAATCATTTGTATAACGTATTTATTGCCTCCTGCAATATATGATTTCCTCTGCCAACAATGACATCAGTTAAGCATTAGCTGCACACTTTTACTTAATTTTAACATGTCAGCTCTTTCAGCCTGATGATATTTAAACTGCATTCCTGGCAATGCTGGCTGATATGTCACTGAAATCATTCAAATGTGCAGAAATATTAAGCAGGAGTCAAGAGGGTAAAAGTTTTCAGTTTGATAGAAACTCTTAACTAGACTCTATTATTTTCAGCTGTCACAGTAACATAGTGTAAGTGCTTAAATGCTTCATTCCTTCATACAAATCACCACTTACCAATAAGAAGAAATTGTCCAACCATGTGTAAATGTCAAGTGAGTTGATAGATCCAAGCCAAGGTGCTTGGTACACCTGGTGCACAGCTGTGAGCCCAATGTCTGTTACTGCAGGATGGGACATAGCAAAGGGGACACTGATCCACTGTAAACAAAGAGAAAAAATGTGCTCAGGTCTAAAGAAGATATTCTAAATTTGTGAAATTTTAATAGTAAGACTAATCCAGTTTTCTTATTCTTGCTTGCTACAGATTGAATACTTAATTATCAAGAAAACTTGCAAGTGGAGTTGGAACTTCTCTGTGCAGGTGGAACATCTCTGAAATCCAGAGGGCTTGGTAGTGGATAGCTCACATCTGTCCTGGAGAGTGTGAGCAGAGAAGTAATCAATGGAAATTACAAAATCAGCAGCAAGGATACATTTATATATCTTTGTTTTATTTTACCTAACCTCCTCTTCTATTGTTTACACTCTTTCCTGGACCACACAGTACAGAAATATCTACATACAATTTCCTTGAAATAGCATCAGGACTTGGCAGTATACAGGTAGGAGACATCACATCTGAAGGCTTGGGAATTTGCTTTTAATTCAATGAGTTGATCACACTGGAAGAGCATTTCTGCACTTTGATTTATCTCCAGTTTTTGGAATTTCTGTAATGCATGCCATCTGTAGAAACTTAATGTTTCACAAATATTAACATTTATGTTAGGGAAAGAGACAGTATCTTCCTCACTGTTCAGATGAAGAACAAAGATATGAGGGAAGAAGATCTGGAATAACTTCTAATTTCAGTTGGCCACTTGGAACTTGGATTTGCTTTTTCAGGCTATTTAGCACCATTTCCATTAAATCAGTTAAAGACCACAGTCCTCACAGTAAGACGCCACAGAGTGAGGCCACACAGAGCTGGTTAGTGACCACCTGTATAAGTATGGCTGAAGCAATTTTCCTAGAGCTGCACAAGAACTCTGGTGAAAGCAGGGAAAGAACTTCAGGCCCCCAAGGTGCCCTTTGGTTCCTTCATCTTGAGCCACTCTGTTTATTTTAGCATATCTCAGTTCCCTGCACACCTGTGACTGTCTATTGCTGCCACTGGCAGACAAAGCCAGCAGCTTCTTTGACTGCACCCTTGTGATCTGGATCCTGTCACACTGGTGTTTTTCAATATGGGGCTTAAAGAACAGCAGTAAATAAAAGGCTATCCACTAGCAAATCGTTGATAGCTGATGAGGGATATTCACACTGCCAGACTAAAACAGCCAAGACATCTGGTGGGACTTCCTGTATTATGGTCTCCAAGGATGGTGGAGGGAAATGAGGGAAAAACCAAGAAGGTGACTAAGTTAACAGGAGGTTAACTAAGCTGTGTGAGTAGGTGACAACCACAGAAAAGAGAAGCAGTAGAGTGTCAACTCTGCAGGTCCAGAGCCAGCATTTCCAGACTACTTTACCAACAGCTTCCTACATCTGGTGCCTCCTTCCAGTGCCTGAGCCACAGTCCCATAGACAGACAGGGAAGGAGTCAGCACCAGTCCTATTCTGAGTTAGATATATGCTCAGGAGTAAAATTGCAAGAGTGGCTGGACTGCCAGACTGGCTGGAGAAAAGCCAAAGAATCAGGCCTCTTGGACAGCACTATTTCCAAAGTACGAGCTGTACACTGATGCAAATGCAGACTCTTTTAATGTCAGCACTCTGTGAGTGGAGTCTGACCGGCTGGCGATGCTGTGCCTGATACACCCCAGGACACAGCTGGCCCTTCTGGCTGTTCAGGGCAAAATCCTTGACAAAGTAGGATAAAAAAAGCCAAACTTACCAGTCCCAGGAAGATGCAGAAGAGCTGAACTACATCGGTGTAGGCCACAGAATAAAGCCCACCCACAAGTGTGTACATAGTGGCAATCAGGGCAGAAATAATGACTGAAATATTGACATTAATGTCAATGATCACACTTATAGTTGCACCTAAAGGAAAAACCAAAGCACTGTATGTTAGTGTGTATGTCACAGCATGTCTGATGAGAAGGCCCACCTTTGTTAAGTGGCATATTTGGGTCCTGGTCTGACACTTAGTAATAGCACTAATAATTCCGCTCTCTGTATTCTGTACACTCTTTCTGCACCTTTGAAGGGAATGGGAAATGAGAGGCTCCTGTTGGTCTAAGTTTAGCATCTATCATTTTGCAGGTTCTTAGGAAACGGAGGCAACCAGGGTCCCAAAAGCACTTCCTTGCATTGCTCAAGGTCTGTAAGGAATACACTCTCTTGTTCTGGGAAAACCAGCTATGTGCACCCCTGATTGCCACGGTCTTCAGAAGATTATTGAGACTGTTCTTGCAATGCTGCCAGTCAGCTGCCACAGCACTTGCAGGATGCATCCCAGAGGTCCCATGAAACTGTGTCTGTCCCATATATTTTAAAGTTTCCTCACTTGGTTCGCTTGCAGCAAGCCTTCCTTGCACTGGACTTTCCCAGGCTTCTCAAGGTCCTGGGATTCCAAAAACTGGTCTTGCCAGCAAAGAATTAAGCAGAAAAGGCACTGATTACTTCAGCCTTTTCCACATCCTTTGCCACCAGGTGCCCCATCCCATTCAACAGCAGTCCACATTTCCCTTTTGTTAGGATGAACTGTTCTTGAGCACCGAGGAGGTGATCCCTGAATATCAACCAGTTCTTCTGGACTCCAGGACAGTCTCCCATGGGATTCTTCCAAGCAAAATGCTGGAGAGGCCCAGCTCTACTCTCCTGAAGTCTGTGGTTGCATTTGTGGTATTTGCGTTGTTCCCCCCTCTCAGGACCATGAATTCCACCACCTCATGAACACTGCAGCCAAATCTGCCTTTGACCTTCACACCCCTGACTTGCTCTTCCTTGTGTCTAAGTAACAGGTTCAACAGAGCACCTCCCTACATCAGCTCCCTGATCATTTGTGTCAGGAAGGTCAAAGCACTCAGGAAACCTCCTGAATAGCCTGTGTCCTCCTGCACTGCAGCTGATATCAGGATGGTTATACATTTCCCCTAGATGTATTAGCTATTTCAAGTGATTGCAATATTTTAAGACCGTGTTTAAAAAATTCTTCTCCTTCTAATTAGGATGATTTAAATGAAACATCTTGCAACAACTTTTAGTGCTTGCAGTTATAGGAGATGGATAGTCTAGACCACATACCTGGAAGAGATTTGGCCTTAGAAGACAACATGATGTGTGATATTTAAGAGCTTCTGGGACCTGACTGATGTGGCTTTTGCTGCACAATGAACCTTTTAAGTTCATGTGCTTAAGAATTACAAGCTCAGACCTCTTCCACAACTTTAAGACCTGTGTTTCCCATCTACCACCCAGCCAAGCAAGAAGTCATGATGAAGAGTAAGTAGTGAAGAGTACTGGGATTAAACATTCATCCGTGAGGATAGGTGTGAAAAAAGGAACTAGATTATTCACAGAATAGTTAAAATAAAAATCTTCAATAATCTTTATAATCATTGTCAATCTTTTAACTGTCAGCTGTTATATAAATCTGGAAAGGTATTCACACCATTTGTGCTGAAAAAAAAGAGAATGGCTTGTCCTTAACCAAAAATATTCCAAATACTCTGAGTGTTCTTCAAGTTATTCAACTCCTATCACCTCAGCATGCAGTTTTTTCTTAGTCTTTTAAAGATTTTGTGATGAAATTGTGGTAAACAAGCTCCCCATTGCTTTGCAGTTCATCAGAGCGCAGTTGGAGAGTACCTTCAAAGTTTATTTTTGTTTAAAATAGCTTATGCTAGAAGGCAATACCACATGCATGTGCATTATTAGTATGATTAGTTGGTAAAAGTCAATTACTGGTACTTCAACTCAAGGGCTTTCTCTGTTCTTTAAGGGGTTGCTAAATTCAGCCCTGAAATATAATTAAAAACCCTGGAAGCTGATTTTTTTTCAGGACTGGATGAGTAGTTGGGTGATTTTCTATTGAGTCATAGTTTTACTAATTCTCCAAATTCTTTCTTGAATCCTAAGCATTTTCTTCATTTTTTCAAGAAGAAAGACATTTAGAATTGAAGAATTCTTCAATGTATTGATCAGCATCTGGCTTACTTTTATTATTTGTATTTGTGTTGTGGAATATTCTGTATATGTAAATCTCCTATATGCAAAGGATTATTTTGTTTAGATGCATTGGCTGCTGTTACATATCATTAAGGGAAATTTGGACTGGCTTCTCTCGTCCCAGAGATGTAAAAGAAAAGCTGGGTCAGATTTGACACAAAAGGGGCACTTGCAATCCCTCATGTCACCCTCACTATTAACAGAAATTTGTTTCTAAATCCTTTCATGCTCTTTGAAGAGGGACAACATAAAGGTATGTGAAAATGAATAGATACTTTGCATGTCTTTCCCTTATCAAAATAATAAAGGGGTGCCATTACCGGATTTATTTGCTAGTTAGCATGGGGCTTAGAAATGTCACAGTCTAAATAATTTGGCTTAAATAGTTACCATTTGAAGCCAGAATTTTAATGCATTTCTGATATTCTTAATACTTTCTACCTGTAATAAAATAAAATTTATGATGTTCATTCCTTACCTAAGGCAGAGAAGATGGCAGCAGCCCAAAACATTTCTCCCATTAAAGCTGGAATAAACAGTAGTCCTCCCATCCTTTTTCCATAAAGCTGCTGAAAAGGGTCAAGCATTGTCACATAGCCTTTGGATCGCATGGGTTTTGCAAAAAAAAGGCCACCTACAAAAAAAGAAAACACTGTAAGACACCAGCTGCAGTTCAGAAATGCATTGCCATTAAGGGATAAAACATTCATTGTCATTTAAGGGTACAAAAATGTCACCAAATCTGTTTGTTTGTTTGTTTGTTTGTTTTAAAGTAAAAAGTACAGTTAAAATATCCCCTGGAAACTCTTACATCTGTCTACAGAATTGCTTAAACATACACACTCCATTAGTACCTATAGTCTGATAATTTAAAGAAAGACTTTTTCTTATTTTTTCTGACTCAGTTTATGTAATCTCCCATTATGGATGCTGTCAGAGTTTGTCTAATTTTGGATTAGCCTGAGGGAATGGCTTTTCTACCTAATCCTGTTGATTCTTAAACCAGAATCCCACATGAATTTTCATATGGTCCTACTCCAAAAGAAAACTGTCTGAGATTCCTGGATCAGAAATAGAATTTCACATGTGGCTTAGTGCACACACAGCAAATCTGATTCTTTCAGGACAATTCAGATTTATTATGTATGCTTAAATCAACTTTACTACGCCTGCAGGACAGGTCAGAGGTCTTCTGAGGTGTCAGATTCCATGAATATTTGCCATACAGTTATTTCACTTATGTATGTTCAGGAATTTTGATATATTACAGTTCTGCTCTGGTATATGGGCTGTATATGTCCATAAATGTGTAAAGGCCTCCCCTTCTCAAATTCTTTCTGTCTTGGGGGAAAAAAAAGGACCTATCTCAGGAAAGCTGAAAGGGCCCTTGTATGGAAACCTGTGCAGTAGAGATCTGCACATGACTATAACCAAGTACACCTCCACCAGAGTAAAACTGCTGTATAAGGTGTGATAATGAGCTGGAAACCCTGTCAGTTCCCAATAAGATATACTGCATGGCATTTGGCAACCCTTAAATAGGATCTTCATGACAAGATATGTCATTTATTCATTGTATTGTATAGAAGATTTTCCAAATTTCTGTGTATTGCCTTTTATAACTCATCTTTCTTCATTTCCTCAAGTTTCCTGAACAGAAGGTACTGGGTCACACACTGTCATCACAATTGGTAGTGCATATATGAATGCTGTCTTTAGGCAGGTAGATACAGACACCCTCCAACTTTTTTTTTTTTTTTTTACAATTCTTTGTTTGGTAATGGATCCTTTTCCTAATCTACTTGCTATGTCATCATTGCAAAAGAAAGCTAAAGTAGAAGAAAAAGACATAACCTATTAGGATTTTCAAATACTTGTAAAAGGGAATGGGTGGTATTTTAACCTTCAAAATTAAAGTGCTTGAAAAAATAAGGAAAATAAATTTTTTGTACTGAGATAAAATACTTTGTATTGTATGGAGAGCAAACAGGGAGATTGTATCAATCTTAAATACTTCCAGTCTGAACCAATAATGTTTCTCCCATATTTATAATCTCCCATATTTATATGCTCCCGTATTTATAATCTCAATTATTTATTTTTTTTAAAAATGGATAAACAATTCCTCCTCTCACACCTCCATGTACAGATCATGGTGACAGAAATTCTTTCCTCTCTGTGCTCCACACAGAGATACATGATCACATATATGGTTTTCTTTTCTCTGCAGTGGCCATTATAATTTTCAGGAAAAAAAGTCTGGGTGTCAATAAAGAGCTGAATATAACAGAGAGGCTAACTCTTCTGGACTACTGTTAAGTTGTGTCAATTCTGCAGGGGCTGAGAGCCAGCAAGATGCTTGTGACTACAATCCTAACATCTGGTTAATGACACCGATGGATCGTGACCCTCATGGTGACCTCATAATGACACCAGCTGATCTCTGGGCAGACATCTACAGTCACTGCCTTCCTGCAGGAGAAAGAGCTGTTCTCAGGGATGAGAACTACTCCCAGAACTGGAGCTGGCCTGCACACGCCAGAGAGGAACATCTACAGTGGGGAGAGTTTCTGCCTGGGAAGTGAGGAGAACTAGGACAGGCCACTGGAAAGCATTTTCCAGGGGAAAAAAGGAAGAGGAAGGAAAACAAGTTGTACAGAAAGAAATAAAATGTGAAAGACGATCTGGATAAGCGACCAAAGGAAACAAAGGGACAGATTAGGTAGGAGGACCCTGAGAATAGACTCAGAATAGAATGAGAGGTCAAGGAAAATTAGAAAGGTGAGTATATCAGTCATGTTAAGGAAAGAAGAAAAAGGATCTTTTTTTTGGTAATAACATGCTTTTCAAACAGTTGCATCATTATTGCAGCATTAAAATGTATAACGCTGTTTGTATTTTACACTCTGACCCTGCATGTATCAGGATTGTGCATTCTCATTATGACATGTGATTTAGAGTTTTGTACTACATTTAAGAGGGTGTATGTTCCAGTTTTAAGGAAATTGTGTAGTTGTGCTACATACTTCCTACACAAAAAAAAAGTTACCTAGATTCTTGGTGGAGATCTAAAAAGTATAAGCATTTCCCTAACCCAAAAAGATATTTGTCTAATTCCAAGGTTTATAGGTGCATTGATACCTGGGCACCTGCGTCCTGTTCCAGATCACATAGGCAATTAAAGAAAACCTGAATATATAAAACTTGGTAAAGATAACTTAAATGCACCTCCCCACCCCCTACTCCACCCCCCCCAACCTCCTGAAGAATATGGTTATAATAATCAAATAGGTCGAGACAAGGAGTGTAGCTGCCGTGGAGGTTTCCTTGGAAACCTCTGGGGGAGAGGGNGGACAGGGGCACTCCTGGAAATATAGCCAGCTGGAACCTGTCTGAATAGCCGGGCTGGACAGAGAAAACCCAGTGAGCTATAAAGGAGTTTAGGAAACTTGAGATATCAAACTATATACAGAGAGTTTCTGTTTTTTTCTTCAATAGCCAAATGTACCAGCAAAAGGGATCCAGTTTACCTCAGCATCCTTTTAGCAGACCCTAGTTTTTTCATTTCAAATAATGGACCTGACATCAGAACTCTTTAAAATGAGAGACTATTAGTTTTAGTCTTTGCTTACCTAAAATCAGGCTAAGGGAATATCCAATGGGTGCCTGAGCCCAAGCTAGACCATAGTCTGGGACATACACAGCTTCTGCTGTCCCATTGATGTAACCGCCTCCAACCCATGTGGCTGAAAAGGAAGAGATGGAAAAGTCTTTAATGTCCAAAAAAAAAGAAAAGGTCACACACTGTATAATAAAATTGTCATTATGTATGATATGGTTATTTTTATTAAATGAACAATACAAGTGCCAGGCATGGCATCCTTCTATTAAAGACAACCCTTAATTTGAATTTACAGCCTAAGCATATGAAAAAAGAAGTCAAATGAACTGAGGCAATCATCAAAGTGTTTGTCTCTGTATAGTCTGTGAAGTTGTGAAGGCTGAGACCCCCACTACTTATTTATCATTACTATTTTGTTTGTCTTAGTCCAAATGAAGGAGAGGTATAAGGCGGGATATGAAGAGGAACATTTAAATTAGGGAAAAGTTTAACGAACACATAATTTACTAGGGCCTTAATGAAAAAAAAGCCTTTAAACCTTGTTAAATTTTAAAGTGTTGCTACATGAGGCATATCAATAAACTCTGAGTTCTCTAAATATTTCTGTATAGGGTTGTGGTGCTTTTTTTGTTGCTATATAAGTTCTTAACTTTTATTCATTTATTTTATGCTTCCTTGAGCCATATTCCATAAGGGATATGTGCTATCTCCAATATTTCTGATTTTATCTCTCTCTCCAAAGAGCAGTACTTTTAATACACCAACCTCTGACACTTAATAAGTTGATTCTCTGCCTTTAAGGGAAGTTTC
Source organism: Drymodes brunneopygia (assembly GCA_013400955.1). Taxonomy (NCBI): domain Eukaryota; kingdom Metazoa; phylum Chordata; class Aves; order Passeriformes; family Petroicidae; genus Drymodes; species Drymodes brunneopygia. The sequence continues at coordinate 40,194 of VZTZ01008481.1, read as the reverse complement.
TATATTTGAGAATTTGGGATCAACAGTATGTATGAGAGAAAAACTCCAAAACAGAAATGTATTGTGATCACATTTGCAAAAATATTTCATAACAAATCAAGTAATAAAGATTATCTCTTCCTATTTACAAAGTCCATGCAAAATCTTTTTTTTATCATCTACAATGTATAATGAGTAAGTTTTATAAATCTAGGTTTGCAGTTTGAACAAGGGCAGACAGAGCATTACAACTCCCAGGTTTTTGTAATGATGTTTTGGTTTGTGTCAGAAGCCTTTACTTTGTCACATAAGAGTAGTTAAGGTTTCTGTGTAAAAAGTCACAATAGTTTGAAATCTATTTTCCTTAAACATTCCTCAGAATTTTCCCATCATCCACCATTGTACAAGCAAACTTGATTTTGTGTTTAAGACAAAAAACTGAAGAGAAAAACAAACTAAGAAAATTTAATAGAATTCCTTAAGAAATTTCATTAAGAGCTAAATAACCACTCTTTTCCACTTGACTGTGATATCTCTCAAGTACTACTAGAGGGTATTTTGCTGAATTTCACTATGGCTTTAGAATCAAAGATCTTCAGAAACCAGAGAATTACAATTGTCCCCCGTTTCAGCGATATGAGGCACAGGAATAGACCATTCTGTTGTTGGAAAGGGCATAATGGACTTTTATGAGGGATGTGCATGCAGAGAAAGACTGCAACAAAAGAAGTGACCCAAGGAGACCTGTTATGAGTAGTCTTTTGGTTATCAGGAGTTATTGTGTAGTACAAAGGTGAGTGACACCCATATGGAACCACATGGGGAAGATGGGTGGAAGCTGATTCTTAATGAGAAGAACAAGGATACATAATCTACATAAAAAGTTGTCAAACATTTGGGATTAAGATAGAGGGGAGTATGACACTTTGTTTACCAGGGTTCTAGAATTATAGAATTGTTTAGGTTGAAAGAAACCTTAAAAATGTTCTATTTTTAACCCCTCTGTGATGGGCAGGGATGCCACTCACTGGACCAGGTTGCTCAAAGCCCTGTCCAACCTGTCCTTGAACACTTCCAGGGATGGGGCATCCACATCTTCTCTGGGCAACCTATTCCTGTACATCACCACCCTCAGAGTAAAGAATTTCTTTCTAATATATAATCTGAATCTACCCTTCTTCATTTTAAAACCTCTACCACTCATTCTATCACTACATGCTCTGATCCCCATCTTTTCTATAAGCCCCCTTTAGGTGCTGTAAGGCTCCTAACAGGTCTGCACAGATCTTTCTCCTCTCCAGGCTAAACAACCCCAACTCTCTCAGCCTGTTCCAGGGATCAGTGTTGGGCTCAGTCCTGTTTAATATCTTTATTGATTATCTGGATGAGGGGATTAAGTCTACCATTAGCAAATTTGGAGACAACACGAAGTTGGGTCAGAGTGTTGATCTGCAGGAGCATAAGATATGGACAGGCTGGAGAGATGGGCTGAGGCCAATTGCATGAAGTTCAAAAAGACCAAGTGTTGAGTCTTACACTTTGGTCACAATGACCCCAGGCAGTGCTACAGGCTGGGGGCAGAGTAGCTGGAAAGCTGCCTGGCACAAAAGAACCTGGGAGTGCTGACTGACAGCAGCTGAACATGAGCCAGCAGTGCCCAGGTGGCCAAGAAAGCCAAGGGCCTGGATCAGCAATAGTGTGTTCAGCAGGACTAGGGCAGGGATTGTCCTCCTGCACTCAGCACCTCTAGTACTGTGTCCAGTTTTGGGCCCCTCACTTTAAAAAGGACACTGGGGTGCTGAAGTGTGTCCAGCAAAGGGCAACAAGGCTTGTGAAAGATCTAGAAAGCATGTTTGATGAGGAACAACTGAGGGAGAAGGGTTTGTTTAGTCATGAGAAGAGTAGGACCTCATCTCTCTCTACAGATGTAGTAATGTGGGGCCAGTCTTCTTCTTCTGCCTGCAGTGAAAGGACAAGAGGAAATGGCCTTAAACTGCGACAGGTGAGATTCAGTTTAGAGGTTAGAAAAGAATTTTTTACTGTTAGACATTGGAATTGGTTGCCCAGTGAGGTGTTGAAGAGGTGTCTGGATCTGAGTGATGTGGTTGAGGGGTTACAGTGGTAATGCTGGGTTGACAGTTGGACTCGATGATCTTAGAGGTCTCTTCCAATCATGATGATTCTAATTTTTACAATTCTGTGATTCTAATTTTTTCTCAACAGGGCTGCTCTTAATCCACTCATCACCCACCCTGTAGACCTGTTTGAGTTTGCCCTGATCCAAGTGGAGGATCTCACACTTGGCCTCTTACAGTTGGCCAGATCCCTCTGTATGGGATCTCTTCCCTCCAGATTATCAACCACAGCACTTGTCTTGCTGAGAGTGCCCTCAATCCCATTGTCCACATCCCCAACAAAGCTGTTGAATAGTATTGGTCCCAATATGGACCCCTGAGGGACACCACTCTCTATGGAACTTTAAATCCATGACTGCCTGGGATGTGTGTTGCCTATTGTGCCTCAAGCAGCATAATGTTATGGAATAAGCACTTGCATACAATATCAAAATAAATATTTAGAAAGGAAAGCATATTTGTCTCTTTCCCCAGAAAATGCATAAGCATGAATTATACATGAATTATACTTGGTTACAGGTGGGAATAACATCCCATAGTCAAGGACAGATGTCCAAAATCGCTGCAGCTTCCATTTCCAGCATTGAATTGCTGACGGTTGCTACAGATGGGTCAGGTGTTCTCCAAGGGGCACTTGGATGCCATGCCTAGGTCCCTTATTTTCTTCTGAAGGAGATCAAATCAATTCCCTTCTGTGATGTTGTAGGGGTCATTACCCTCCCCTGTCTGCCCTACAGACAGATATTGCTGTGTAAGGCGCCATGAAGGATTTAGCACTTATTTTTAATTTTATTTCTTGGTTTCTGGATTGGGGCTTGAAAAATTGCTGCTAATCAATTTTTCTGTGCACATGACGGTTCTGGAACATCTGTCAAGGACCACAGAGCTCTAGGAAGGTGTTATATGTCTTTTCCTGAGGGGATGAATGGGTAGTCAGCATGTACACTGATACAGGTAAATACATTAGAAATAAAATAAAGGGATAAGACAGAATGGGATTTCAACCTTAGATATTAATTTTCTGAACCTCATTTGCTAAGCCACAATTTAAAGTTAGTTTAATACCTTTATTTTTGGTGAAATTCTTTCTGTTTTTAGCTAAATCAGCCAAAAGGAATAAAATATTTAATAATCTGTGGAAGCACTCATGTCGTAATCTGTTTTAATCTTCTCTTTGCCTGCCATCTGAAGAAAAAAAAATGCAGCAAATACCAACATCCATTTACAACATGCACCGTAAAAAATGATCAGACAAATACTGAGGGTAAGGAGTGCAATTTTTCTTCCAGTTCCTGTGAGACACACAGAAGTTGATCTCTGAGTTCTTGATATATATTGATATATACTAGAAAACCAAATTTTTTGGCACTTCTTCAGGAACAATTCCTTGTCTGACCACTCAAATTATTTAATAAACTCTTCAAGTTCTATGAAGTTAAAATCCTGATTCAAGAATTAGAACAAAATAGAATTGTGTAATATTTCTTTTTCATGTGGAAGGATACATAGCTCTATTCAACTAAAACACAAAAATTACATCAACAGATTATTACCTTTCAGGTCATGTTTGTGAGCATTTAGTTATGTAATCTCAACTATTTCCTTTGAGGTTTAAACTCAATCACCAAAATCAAATTAGATTCAAGTTTGTTGCAGATATCCCTTCTTAAAAAATTCATTCACAAAAAATAAGGAAGGCTAGTATTTAATGCAACATTTTTTCTATAATTATGTAAAAATGATACATAGATTAAATGTGTGTCTACTATGGTACAATGTTAGTTAATTTTAATAGGAGCTGCTGTGATCCATCCACAATTCAACCTTTTCACTCTTTCTATTTTCATACTTGCAGACACACTCATCCTTCAACAGGCTTTGTGTTCAGCATTTCAGTAGCTGGTTGATACAGCTTTTTCTTCTTCAGGTTCATAGTATATACCCGAAAATATCCACAGCTGTTATTCATAGGTAGTGCTGTAAGATTTTTCAATATTGTTTAGAAAATCAGCTGTAATTACTCTGGAATCTTGAGTTTGATGTTTATGTTCTGAATTTTATTTTAAATTTTTAGGCTAAGTGCTGTCATCCTCTCCACTAAGTAGCCCTAGAAACTTCTATGACTTTCATAGCCAATACCCCTGGAATGTTGTAGTGCTTGTCTCAGGCAAAAAAAGAGAGAATAAGGCCTTATCTCATTACCCAAAGTGCTTCACGTACATACAAACAATACCCTTTCTGGAGACCTTTAAAAAATTCTTATTTTCCTTTAGTGGGGTAGGCTTTGCTTTCTAATTTATATTTAGACAATTAAACCTGAAAAATATAAAGACAATGTTGGAATAGTCATGTATTGTGAATAGTCATGGTTGTGAGGTGCAAAATCAGCATTGACCATTTTTTAAAAAGCAAGTATGCCCTTGAATGTAAAAATTACAAACCTGTAAAAATTATTGTGGATTTTCATGAGCTTACTTTCACAATGGTTTTGTTATGACTTTAGAAATCGAGTGCCCCAGACACCCTCATCAAGACAAAACCCGGACTAAACTCTGGCTCAGCAGATTTGTGCCCGCATCGAGCTCTATGCGCCAGGTGTGGTTTGCTGCGACTGAAGGTGTAGGTTAGCTGCCATATCAAGCTCTAATTGCCATATTTAAGGAAGGCATATGTGGGAAAGAATGTCAAATCCATGATAGTTTTAGCTACCCAAAGGCTTTGGGATCAGTCGGATATCCTACTGCAAAGATGAAACACTGCGCCATCTCTAGAGTTTGCACGATACAGGATGAATGTGTGTTGGTGTGAATTATGGTGGCTACAGAAAGTGCCTGAGATACAGGAAATCCCAGTTCAGGTCTCATCTGTGCTTCAGCTGTTACACAAAATATTCCTGCAAAATAGGATTAAGGAGACCAGAATTTGTATCTTCTATATGCAAAGCCGTTAGTTGTAGCCACTTCTGAGGGAAATGTCTTTTTTTATTTCGACTCCTCTGATTTAATCTTTATTGTTTTGTGGCAAACAGTATTTCTGCAAAATATTCTGGTTTCAGTGCTCTTGAAAGCATTTCACTCAGCAGAAAGCAGTCAAACCTGCTCTTGCTATGAGCAGATTCTCATCATATCTTATGCATCAGTAGCCGATGGATGCGTGATACAGTAAATTACAGCACAGTGCAAAAGGTAGAACATCTGACTGTATTCAAACTTTATTGACTTTAACAAACTTTCTTTACTCAATATCTAAATATTCAGTCTTTGAATGAGCAAAATGCCCCCGCGAAAGAATGTGAATTTATCTCCAATAAAGAATGCAGAATTTTGGCCCAAGTTTTACCTGACTCTTCCTTATTAGATAATTGTGAAAGCAGAACAGGGCAAAACAGCAAAACATAAATATATTTAGATAAATTCAATTTGGCTATTGAAAGGCCTTTGCCTGAATAGCACTTAGATTAAATTAAGAACAGCAAAAAAAAAAAAAAGCCTAAAAATTAATTTGCCTTAATAATAATGGTGGGCAAATTCACTCCTCCTATAATGCACTTTTGTTCCAATACCATAATGTAAGTTTTGAGATTTTGGACTGTATTGTGAATATCTTATTTACCCAGGAAAGACAGCTGCTTTGGCTGGCTCTGGCACCCTGAGAGTACTGTTTACAAAATCAGTGAAGAACTCTTCCTTCACCCAGCCTTTTCTTACTGATACTACTATTAAGAGTAATGCATTATTTTGTTCAACTGCTGAAAAAAGAAGCTAAAAGAATCCACAAATTAAGTTTGCTGAAATCTGTACAATTGCAAGTTTGGAGTTATGCCAATTTCCTTTTAAAATGTTAATTTATGCTGTACACCCTCCCATTCCCACCAATCTTTTTCCATATAAACTTTCTTTTACTCAGATTAAACAAACCTAAAAATAAAGCATGATTTTGGATGGTTTTAAAAACAATAACAGTTATTTTAAAATTCTCTTATTAATTTATATTAATTCTATACTTTTGTCCCAAGCATATCTGATCTACATATGAATATGGAAGCAATGAACACTAATGAAAATACATTCCTGTAAGATTTACAAATATTTTTTTGTTTTTATACAGATGCTATATTTGGCTGTTCATTAAACAATTGGATAAAAAGTATATATATATTTTCTCCATTTTGCATTATTCAGCACTCAGGTTGCAATTCATTCAGATGGAAAACAGACAAGTTATACGCTGGCTAGGAAACAAAAAGGTGTTTTTTTACATACCTGTCATTGTAAATCCACCAACCAGCAAACCAATGTCTCTTCCTCCGACTATAATAGCTTCACTGCGATCTCCTTCGCTGCCGGTGTTCTTGGTTTTCCAAGCAGCCCATATCCCTACTGCCAGGATTGCCAGGTAGAAGACAACTATGGCCACCAGTCCCTCCACATGGAAAGCCATGTTGAAGTCCCAACTGTTTCTTTTATCGCTATTTCATTAAGACCTCTGGAGAGAATGCAATAATAGGTCTGCTTTTAACAAGCCTGCTTTTTAGAATCAGTGTACAAAACCCGTCAGATGGTTATTAAAGAGACTATTCCGGTGAATTTATTAAATGAGAATTTCAGATGTAATTGAGATTAATGTCACATGCCAATTAAAACGCCTGTGGGAGCCACAACCAATGGTTATAGTTGCTGAACACAAAGGGGAATGAATGACGTGGCTGAAAGCTACACTATCCTTAGAAGTCTGTTATTGAGCGCTGGACTATTTTGCTATCACCAAGTCCTCAATGTCTGGGAACTTTTCAGTCACAGACTAGTTTGGTGTAAGAGATAGGAGATCTTGGTCATGTGGACTATTACAAAAGTCTCTAGTTTGAAGACAAAACTGCTTTAAGTTGTACTACAACTATGGGCAAGTAATAACAACAACAGCAAAACATCTTTTAAGTGTTTGTGTTGGAATGCTGAGTCTTTTCCCCCTTGTAACGTCACCTGTATTTTAAAATCTGCGCTTTCTTTTTTGCAACATTTAATTGCCCAGCACGAAACGTAACAATCTATTCTCACTCACAATATGGGAAGCAAATGGAAAGCTTAAACGCTGTCGGAAGGCAGAAATATTGAAGTATACGAACGACAGCAGGGGAAAACTGCCGAGCGACGCAGGCAGCGGCTGTCCCGTACCCAGCGTCTCCCGGAGCCCCCTCCCCGTCC